>VKOC01033114.1:0-20957 GCA_009364415.1 Spea multiplicata | reverse complement strand
CACAAACATATATATATATATATACAGCATACATATAGGCAATAATAACAAAAGTGAAATGCAAATAAGTTGATTTTATTTGCATTGTAGAAACATAAGTTGTAAATCCGGATATTACTAAAAGATTGACTGCGGCAGATACAAGCGAAAGTGATGAAAATTTCAAAAGTCAATATTGCAACAACAACTCCATTTAAAGTTCGGAAGGGGGGGCGGACAGAAACCTGAATAAATTGGCTTTGGTTTTGGAAAACATGAAAGGAAGCGTTCTGGAAATGTATTTATATAGCGTATAAATAAAAAAAGCATTCTTATCTCCTAAAGTATGTCAGCTATTCTATTTCCGCCAATCCCGAATCTGCCGCGTGTGGGTATTGTACTAATTAGGTGAACGTTGGAAAATTCAAAAGATCTCTTGTTCAGATCAGGATATGAAAACGGAATAACACAAAAGAAAATATTCCTAGCTAGAAAAACTACATACATGGAGTCAGATAAGAATATTAGTTTTTCAACACGTGCGGTATTTCCTTTCAATCCGATTGTCCCCGGTATAAGACATCGCAGACTGTTTCCGCTGTCTTGTGCTGAACAATATTTCCAGCTAACAATAGAAAGATACATATCTTGGCCTTTTTTTATTGTCTTGTTTATTTGTTGTTGGAAGAACGAGTCGAGTTCTCTGAAAGGACCGGCTTCATCCTTTTTCCGGAGGTTTCTTCGTACTATTAAGTGTAGGAGGTTGCGCCAGAAGCACTTTTGAGGCTATGTGGACCTGGACAGTTGTGGACATGGGAAGCGTGTTGGCTAATCACCAAGTTCAAACGACAGAAAATATATATAAGAGAAATATAAACTAAAACATAGTATCTGAACGCTCTCGCCAAGGATTCCTCCGATCCCCGATCCGCTATATAAATACAAGAGAGAGCAGAACGCCTTAATACCAAAGAGACTAGAAGTCTAGAATTTGTCTCTTTGGTATAAAAATGTTCTGCTCTCTCTTACTTTTAATCACCGAGTTCCATTCTTGGTTTTGTCCTATGGCACCCCTAACAAAATAATGATGGTTTCAGTTAATGCCCAATGAGAACCGATCTTGCACTTGGACTCAATTGGCCAAAAGCCTTCATTGAAGGAATTCTTGTCTATGCGACTGAGCTAAAATAACCGTGTAGCGCACATCCTTATCCAGATTACACCCAAGACCATGTGCCTCTATGGTAGATAAGTGGTACGACCACCTGGCAGAAGTGGTAGAGGTCAATACAGTAAGGCAATATAACCATGCACAGGATCGGCATATGGCTCCTGAATCGAAGACAAGACCAACGATTGATTAAGGGTTGAGTTTTTATGTCTGTGTTGGAGTATTGATGACGGTGTTCGGCGTGAAGCTGACGGCTGTTCCATGTTTTGCCCTCCGAGTAACATCAATGTGATTTGAAAGACCAATTAGGAGACCACAATTCATACTTGAGCTAAAAAGCAAGGATTTGGTAGAATCCCAAAAAGTTTGTAAACCTATAAAAACCTGTGGGATTCCTGGCAACAATTTAGAAAACCTTTCCCAGTCCTTCCAGTTGTCTTGTGGCGATTGACCATTGGCGATGTGGACATTTATTAATACCCCCGATCTGCTGATTAACCCCGTATGATCTTAACCATATGAAGCACCTTACCTTCTACACAGCTCAGCGGATTCTGCTGACTCTTTCTATATAAATTGTACCAAAAAAACCCTCTAATAACTAAACAATCTAAAATAGAATTTACATTCTATATTTAAATATTAATAATAACTAAGAGCTATTTCTGGTTCCAGGAGAAAGAATGAAAAGTCTGAATGTAAGCGAAAGCGTTCATTGCGTTGCTGAAGAGGATGCTGGTTTTCCCCTATTATCCGCATATTATGACACGGTATCAGGGTGTGTGGGAGAGAACGGTTCTCCTGTTCTGGTCTGGGCAGCTGAATTCTTTACTCAAAGAAAACGGTTTAACCTCGAGTGTCTGTACATCCAGGGGAGGAAAAACATCTGCACCAATTACTCCGCAATGGCGAATGAATGTGTATCGACTGCGTGTCTGTGATTAGGGTACAGATGATTAAACCGTGTAACAATATTATTTATACGTCAATACATTTCTTGAAATTATTTAAAGGTATATATTGCACCTTAATGGTAACCTTTAACCACTTAACGACCATATGATGATTTTTTTTTTTTTTTAACGTCCTAATGTTCATTGAGACGTAACAATAGATTCTATGTACGGGAGAGCAAGATGTTAATAGACAGCCTGGGGTATCCCCTATCCGCAGGAGCTAACAAAGACCCTAACAGGGTCAACAGTCAAAAACATTTAAAGCATTAAAATAAAGTAAACGTAATCATTAAAAAAAATGTTAAACAATGTAAAAGCAGGTGCGGACCTAGAACTGTTCCCGCAAGAGGTAACAAAGGTAACAAATTTGACTAAAGACTACAATGCTATTTTTTTTTTGCCCAAAACTAAGCATATGAACATTCTCAAGAGAAACTAATGATATATTATTAATAATTAATTAAGAGTTACTGATGATATAAATCATAATAAAATGTAATACAGACAAAACGGTCAACATTTATCATTTACTTATATATTCTGTGGTGGAGAGTGAAAATGTCCATAAAATGAACAATATATGGAACTGCCAGTGAGATTATCGCACGTGAAGACATATGGGTACAGATGGAGGAGACAGCCCTGCTCTTGTGAGCTTACACTCTATTAGGAGGTCACGCTGGAAGTCTAGGTAGGTAGAAAGGTTAAGAAAGAGGCACGGGAATATTAAGCGGAAAATGGTGGCAGATTAAACTAGCATTATTAATCCAGGAAATGCCGGGGGTAGACTCGACCAAAGGGAATTAGGATTAGAACCGACTGAACCGAGCGCATTGAAGCGCATCCAAAGCGAACGCTGAGCGCACAACCCAGCAGCCGGGCGCTTACATGTACCGGCACGGCACTGAGAAACCTACTGATGGCTCGCCGGAAGGGGTATTTACTAACCTACGAGTCCGCGGGTGAGTTAAACATGTTGGATCACGGTCTTCACAATGTCCCGTGGCTTCTCGAGGGGAAGGAGGCCCTGTATAATGTATAGCTAAATCAGTAAGATGGCATTCAAGAAGTTTCCTGGCTATGAATCATGCAGGGCCATCTTAACTGGGTCTGGCCCTTCATAATGCATAATAGAGTCTGCCAGTTCACGCGTTTCACCTGCAGACTCATAGCTTAGTCAATAAACCCCAGTTTTGAGGCGACCACACACACACACACAAGGCACCAAATTCCCTTTAATTATTTTGTTCTTGATACATCCAGAGCTATAGAATTCCAAACCAAGGAGAAATCTTATTTCATTAAAGCCGACATGGCATCTAGTGACTTTCAATCCGTCGCCCTTATCGCTGCTACATTCCCACTAGGCTGATCTAAAACCGTATTATTTTTTCAAATTGTCCTTCCTTATTCTATCCCTCTCACATTGTGAGAGCCGTGCGTGCCTTGCCATTTTGCAATAACACAGATGGCCTCTCTTGTGACATTGTAAAACTACTTGTATTCCCCGCGGCATTCTGCATTGTACTTTTTTTTTAAGTGTGGCTTTGTGGCTCTGAAATTGTACAAGTGTTAAAAAATGGGGAGAAAAAAAAAACCAACCCGCTAGGTAAAAAAATAACACAGCTGCATCTATTGCATTGTTAAAGGAGAATAAAAAAAAGTTTGGGTTTTTTTATAATGAAAAATTACATTGTATGTTTTAATTAAGTTCTGAATGCGATAATCCGCAATACATCGCATTGCCAATCCAGACATGCAGCGTTGTTATTTTGTGACCTTAGAAGAGTCCTACATTTTAACACGCATGGGATAGGCTTATGGCTCTAAGACGAGACCAACGACTGATTAAGATCCGAGTCTTCACAGCAGAAAAAAATGGCAGACTAGATGGGCTGAATGGACCCCAATGGACGGCCAGAATGGCCTACAAAGCCAAGGCGTTGACAGAAAACTCATCACGGGTACAAATTGCTAAACGTAACCCCTCGTTACAACCAGTCTCCCATTGGGAGCTGCTAAAAGTACGGTTGGATTTACTTAAAGGGGCTATCGGAGATTATAGACTGACATCAATGTTTTCTCCCCAGAAGACAGCTGTGCCGGTGAACTAATTACCAAGACACTGACATCTAATAGAAAAATAACAGCGCAAATCGAGAGAAACCTGGAAAACGGGATAACGGGCAGATCCCTAATTATTCGAAATAATTGTAGGTATTGTAAGATGAGCCGCCGTAAATGCCGTCTTTAGCGCGCAGTTAAATGTATGTTTGGAGAGAGACGCGGAATGAAGTTCCGTCTCGCGTTCGGCACATTGACTCCACGGAACGTGACATTTAAATAAATGATAAATTATTCATCCTCGGCGCGTTAAAGTGACAGCGACCATAGGGAGCCGGATAAGGGTCATTGTGATAACTTGACATAAGGGACATACAGCTGTGATCTATGGAGATGCCGGTGATATGGTGAACGGGAGCGCTAACAATAAAGGACGCGGAGGTTCGGAAGCCTTCTCCAAAAGTAATTGATGTGTAACCTTTCATTTTAAAATGTTTAGTCTACTAGGGTAAAGAACGGGGATTTATGGAGAGGGAAATGAAGAATAAAAAACTGGAAAGGGTATAGAGTGGTAGGACGCTGACGGTGATGGTACTTAAGGTCTGTATGAAAAGCAGATGGCCCTGTAACATTTCGAGATAGGATGAATTATGTCTTCAGCATTTTAAATAGAGTACACACTTATCACGCATTAAGAAACATGGTGTTCAGCGGTTTGCAGACACTTTAATGGCGGTTATTGAAATAGTCTAATTAAGGATCGCGGCATTGCTAGGAGATTCTTCTAAAATATGGACTTTTCAATTCAGCTTTCATAAAAAAAAAAGCAGCGTGAATATATTTTTATTTAAAAAAACAAGGATTTGTTATGGCTGCATGGTATATTGTTAATTCAAAAATGGAATGATAGGTATTCTCCCGCTCCTCGAATACAAGGACGTGTTCATCGAAGAGTACATACTCATTCTTCCTCTCTCCTACAGCAGGTTGTCTTCATGACGGAGCGTTGGTGGTCATGCTCTCCCTGGCAGACATGCTTAATTCTTCACTCAAAACACCCTAAATAGGCTTTGGCGTTTAATCTCTGCGGTTTCAGGAAAGAACCCGGCCGGGTGAATAGAATTTCCAGGACCTCCACTGTTAACCTGTCTTCTCAATTCAACCGCCAAGTTCTTTGCGTGTCTTAGTTGGCGACAAGAACGTGAGACCTTCCTCAAAGGAGGAGTGCAGCCCGCGAAGACTCTATATATATCTAAAATACACAATTCTAGCATTTTTAAAAAATATTTCCGACCACTTTCTTTCCGGCCTCTTCTAATTTGTTTCAATGTGCTAGTGTAGGGGCTTGATTCCATTCAACCAACTTAATCTGCAGGAGTGTGTTATACGCATCGTATAAAGCCGTATCAGAACCTACTTTCCTCCTAATACATCATATAAAGCAACAAGAAAGGTTCCTAAAAATTCCTTTACTGCTCATTAAGCATTTAACCAAACCTTACTCAGATTATAAATAAGGTTTATACAGTCAATACGTAAAGACATTCATTAAAAAAAAAAAAAAAAAACGTATCTCTGTAATAAAAACATTGATTTAGACGGCAGAGAAGAACCTTTCGGGGCCATCTAGTTCATTTTTCCAACTTGGCTTTTGCCGAATCGCCAACTCTCCTACGTTCTGTTATCAATAGGAAGAACATATATACCGTGTATATATATATATATCATGTACTATACTGTGTGTCCTACAAAACAGAACAATTAAAGCAACTATCTGACCCAAAGTGATATATTATCATTAGATCTCAATGTTCTATTACGCACGTTAAACTATTTATATATTTTTGATTATTTATTTATTTGTCTGACCTAGACCTGTATATTATCACGTCCTAAAGGGATTCTAATTTCCAATTATGAGGACAAAATAAAATAAAACTGAAAAACCTTCCCCGTCTTGCCAGAATGATAAATTGCCCAGATTTTTTTTTTTTTTATTTGGGTAAATGTCCCTGAGAGTCTAAGCTTTGACGACCAAATAGATTGATTTTGTGCGGACCGGGGCTAATTTGAATTCCTGTCTCCTGAGAAATAGGACAACTGTGCAATTTATGCCTCTTTTCTCGGCCGCTCGCTTCTCGGCTCGTCAGAATATCAATCCCCTTATCTCAGATATATTCCTCTGTTGTCATTTTTTATTTTTTTTAAATAAAAGAGAAAGCTAAAAAAATACCAGAGACGCTCAACACTAAAATAATATTTGACACCGCTAGTGTTTGATAGTATGTAGTCCTAATTAATGTCCACAATAAAACTGAGAAACTGCAGCCTGAGTACGCAGGATGATGATAGAAAAAAAAGTAAACCGAAATAATTTTCACTGGGAATCTGTAAAATGCGAAGTTCTGGGTCCTTTACAAAGAGAGATAAATGAATGGATACCCATCAGGAATGAGTAAACCATTTTTTATTAGGTCATTTACAAGCTCCAGGTCAGTCAGAGGCTCCTCATGACTATGTCGTTGGTCACTAATGGACTGCTTTTTTTAGTTATTGTATAGTTGTTGTAAAAAAAAAATGAGAAAAATTTCATGACTTTTATTTTTTCATGAATTTTAATGGTAAAACATCACCCAGGGCCGATATTAATTCTGGGTCCTTGATGATGCCCCCTGTCCACTAAGGAGTACACGAGAACATCTAGAAAGACAGTGATGTTCCTCAACTATAACCCCAAACTAAAACTAGACTAGGTGGACGACCTAGTTAAAGTCAAACTTACTGCATCAGATAGGTTTCACTCCCCGTTTTCTTTTTCCCCATTTTTATCTTTTTCCCGTTTTGATTATTTTTCTTACACCGAAGGAGAAAAGATATCCTGCAGCCACGCTGGATTTATTATACCGTTTGGTTTCACATAATGTGATGATGCGCCGGCTTCAATCATTACTACGTGTGATCTGATCTTGCTGTAACCAGCGTAAGACGACAACAAGCAATCCTATTACAAACACACAAGAAGTGGCCAAGGTGCACTTTTAGAAATTGGCCAATCTTCCTCAAAAAAAAAAAAGTTTCCCCTTCAATTTAATCAGATTCTGCCGGTGGAAACAATATACAATTTTGAAGGGAAAAAAACCCAAAACAGAAAATATTACAAGCTACAGCTTATGGTGGCAAGAATTAGACCTGCTGGTAAGAAATGAGTTCAGTCTACAGAAAGTGGAAGCATTTTTTTAAATTTTTCATTCCTGTTGAGTATTTTTTTCTATATAAAAAACAAAATTGGTTGAATATTTTTTTCCACAGCAGAAAATTGTGAAAAACTAAATAATATTAATTTATAAGACACTTTAAAAAAAAAAAGGGAAAAAAATGCTATATTTTGGGTAAGTTAAACATTTATGAAAGTCACTGATCTGAACAAAGTTCCGACAGAACATTCTACTTTGTATGTTTTGCTGAAAACAAAGTGACTAAACTTTCCCACTTTATTTTCTTAAATAAAGCAAAGTTTTCATGCTTGATCAGATTGTAGGATTAACTAAATTCCGGGCATGCGGTAACCTGTTTTTTGTTATTAATCCTACACAAGAAAGTAGCTATTGTTAAGAAACCATAAAGAATTTTTCCACTTGATCCCGATTAGAAAAAACAATATTCTAAGTTCTAAAAGACGATTAAAGACCCTTCCTGGATGACCAGGACCCAAGCCCCCCAATTCCCCAATAAAGACATGGACGCATTTATTAAATGGAAAATATATTTGTTCGCAGCTTTACCAAACTCATTGTCAAAAAATATTGACCCCCGATATTCTAAACGTTATAAACATTGGCACCCCACCACACAAAGTGCTAAGGACTTATCCAAAGATGCTTTGTAGGGGCAAACCAAGACACCTCTACACCCCCCCAAGTCCTGAGCCACAGGCCAGCTCGAAAACCTCGACACCAACTAGAACCGAGTCACATTAGTTATCCCTATCCAAGAACACACTCTACCACCGAGTGTACCTATCTACCCCCGCTGCTGTGACCAAACGGGGGAAAACAAACCAAAATTAGTCAACTCAACCATAATGTAAAAGGAGGGACAAAAACAGGTTAGTGAATTCACAGACAAAACGGCTCCCATATATATATATAATATATATATATATACTATATATATATATGAATGACCCCCCTTAACCCCACCCACAACACCCTACACCAATAAACTCAAACTAACCCCCTTATGGCCCACCTCCTTGCTCTATCAAGGCCAACTGCACTAAGCTGCTCCATGGGCTACAGGAGTGAAGGGGTTAAGTGTTAAGGTAACTAGATATCAGAACAGTTCCCCTGTTCATAGAGCACACAGGACAGCGGCTTATGAAACATCTTGATGAACTTTACTAATTATAACTTTGCAATGGTTTTAGGCAAAAAAAAACAAGAACAGGCTGTAATATTTAAAAAAAAATTCAAATTAGTAACAAAACAAAAAAAAAAAAAGATCTTAATGACTGTAAAATGTCAGATTGAATAGATGGGCCGGTAAAATAATAGCCCATTATGTTTGTAAAGATTGCCATGAATTACCCAGTAATTATAACTAATAATTAAGCTATGGCATTAAAACAGAAAACACTAAATAGGCAGTCGTAGAAAAGCAGGGATTAAAAACTCTTTTTTTTTAAATTATTTTTAATTGGACAAGTGACAAAAATAGGTTAGAGCAACAAATATTATTCTGACCATAATTTACTTTTTCAAAGTAAATATTAGTTCCTGTGTATCGGTACTTTCCGTGATTTTACATAAAAAAAGGAAAATGTTACTCATATATATATATATATATAAATACATTTTTATTTTTATCATTTAATATTTTATGATTTTCAGGCTTAAAACATTATGTGTGCTAGTGATTCAAGTTCCTTGTATTTTGAAAGGGACAGTATCTCAAATTGTTTAATTCTAATTAGCATAGCATCCTAGAATTTTACCCAGCACACACGTGCAGAAAGGGGTCCCATTGGCTGTAATGGAAGGCACTTTCCTGCTGCTGATTGGCTAATCCAGCCAACAATGGAGCAAAAACTGGACCTATGTCATTTTTGCAGGCATCTATACATTGTCTAGGATTGGTATAATGCATAGATCAAATGTTTTCCCCCTTTAAACTGCCCGTGTGATATAGCAGCTTTGACCTATACATTGGCTAGGATTTTGGCACAATGCATGGATCAAATGTTTTCCTCTTTCACTATCAAATCAGGTACGGAAACACAATAGCACTGCTTAGTTAAATGGGTCCAATTTCATTTAAAATGCCTAAAATCTATGCGATAGAAAGTGGAAGGGAGGCTCTATCCCTAGTAAAAGTTTATACGCCATGCATCATTTATTTTTCCATAAGATTTCCACTTTAATATAACGGTTTAATAGACCATTACCAAGCCATCTGTTTAAAAAATAGATGTCAAAATTAGGATGAGATTGGCCTTTCTTCCCTCCCAGTATAGCGAGGATGCTGTTACTTGTGTGCGAGTAGAAAAGGCTATTTATTTTATTAGATTAACGTTAGCAATACTGTGTATTATGGCATTATATTGTTCATTCATGGCATGGGGCTGAGAATTCTGTTAAACCTTATAAACAAGACCTGTCAAACAGAAATGAGTCAGCCGCTGCCAGCACGCACCTAAAACTTTCTCATTTCATAATAATACATGCTTGGGAATTCGAGATGAATGTGATACAGAATAGAGGTTTTCCGCATCTGTTTAAAGGGACAGTAACTTTTTATGCCCCGTTCTAGAAGACAGAGGGCTTAGGTTGGTAAAATGTTATCTCCAAGCTGTGTGAAGAGGCTACCGTTGGTTCTAAAGGTAAATGTGAGGTCCTTTAAGTAAAATCATGTTACAATCTTTTTGTCAAAACAAGGGAGGTAGGTTAGCCAGTATAGCCCCGAGCTGAAGGCTCCATTTATGAGATTATGGGATTGTCAAATCCTACAAACTGACACAAGACTTCAATGTCCCGTTAAGTTAAAGAAGAATGGAGGCGGCGTGATTGTCTTGGGTTGGCACGAATTTATGTTATTCACAAGGCGGGTGGTGTTAATTGAGGTAGACACTATTTCTTAATATCATTTATTAAGTGAATATTGTTAAACTTCCGCTTTAAGCAGAAATTAAAAGCAACATGGTTCTGGCATTTGGTGGCCTAAAACGAACGCGACAAACTTAGTCCATTCTGTCTCAATGCTTGTTGGCAAGCTCAGTCTGACATATAGTACTACTCACACGGAGCAAAACCTTATGAATTAAGAGGGGAAAAGTTCTTAAACGTGTCTCCAATCACTCCTGCATTCTATCCTAGAAGCCGTTAATAGACAACATGGTTCGTTGTGGATAACGGCTCAACGGCAGGTCAAGAGGAGGCTACCTACGCGCTTATAAACGTCAGTGGGTCAATGGCTTATACTGGCCTAGGTACGTCTTTAAATGGTACAGCATTTGCAAAACCAGGGACACTCAGGCTCGGTGGTGCGCCACTACTCAATGGGGTCCTGGGTGGTGGCTGGAGAGCTACCCATGGTCAAGTATAGGGCAGCAACAAACCTAAATATAGGGATAGGGTTACTTGCATGGGAATTATATCTAAGTATGGGACCAACCACTAGACAGAAGCCCCACTCTTCCTAACCAAAGAGCAAAAGGACCACCTAGGAGACCTCAGAGATTAGTTGTTATACCCAGTACAGCCAAGGTAAATCAAGGGAAATCCGCTTGCCTTATAAACTAACAAAAACAAATAAAAAACCAACATGGCAGAAATGACAACTACAGAAAATGAGACTCCCATATATCATCCATAGTTTCCCGACACATCTTGAAGTCAATTTCATGAGGGTTCAAGCCATCTTCTAGCCAAAAAGAAATAGAAGCATTGCTTAGCTTATAGTTGCTATACCAGTATGGCTAAATATTTGTTAGCGTTCTTGTCAATTTGAATGTCATGAGCTTTATAAACAAAAACGTAATAGAATAGAATGCATTTATTCATATTTTCCGTATAGTTTATTATTTTAGTTGCCTACAGTTTTTGTTTTCTGGACCTTGTGATTTAATTTTGTAATAATAATAGAATTTGCTATGAAACGTAGCCATAAAAACCGTTGTGAGCGTTTTAGATTGCTGTACGGTCTCACTTTTCCTTGGTTGTCTTTAGGAATAAGATACCAAGACAACTGTGAAACATATCACTTACTGTATTCCGACATGACCCCAGACTGAACCTAACTTGATACTATTAAAATTCACGAAATACCTGCTTAAACATAACCCTAGCAATATATTGTGGATGTCGACAGAGGGATAGAGAAATTACTACTGCTCGAGCTGCTGTGTGGACTACAATTCCCAGCATGCACCAGAGGACTATGTGTGAAAGTTTATTTCGCTTCTAGAACAATCGTGTTCCAAGAACAGCCATTACTGACAAAGTATGTAGCCGAGGACAAGTAGACTCAAGAAAATCCCGGGAGTTCCCAGGTACGGCTGCCACACAGGAAGTCATACTGAAAAAAGCAAAATGGCTGCTCCCGCTGATCAAATGTTTTTAAACTTTATTCATCTACCATAGCGAGTCACTATAAAAATAGCAATAAGAGGAGCGTGTAACCTTTATACAAAGGTAATTGTGTTTAACACATTTTGGCAAACTTTATTTTAAACTTTTAGGTAACTTTTAGCTTCGGAACATAAAAAGAACAAAGAGAGCGAGCGGCACTACATTTACCGCAGGTTAATAATAGGCAGACGATTGTATAGACCCTGCACAAAGTCAGCAGAAACTCATGTTTGTGGCATTCTTTGTCTTTTGTGTAAAATCTGGAAAGCCCAGACTCTATTTAGCAGTCTGGGCGGCATGTGGTTGTGGGGATAGAGGGGTCAAGTTGAGGTCAGGCTAGTTTCCAGGTTAGGTAGGGCTGGAATGTTCTGGGTGCGCTCGAGCCGCTTAGTTGGCCGCGCCCCTTTGCGTTCATTGGCGTAGAGTGCCACTTAGTTTAACCGCGCTTTTGCGTTGCTGAGGAGAATTCCTCGCGCTGCGCTCGCGCTGCGCTAGGGGCGGGAATTTGCCCTATAAATAAGGCGTCTGAGGTGAGTTGTTTCAGACCTGCGGCGAACCGCTAAGCTGACTGCACTGACCTCTTGTAGCGTCTGGTGAGCGGCGGCATAGCGGGAGAGCCAAGGGTTGAAGAATGGAGGAACTTCTGCTGAGGCTTCGGGAGAAAGCTGCAATCAAGGGAGAAGAATGGCTTCGTCGTTGTCTGGATGTGGCTGCTGAAGACGAAGACGTCCAACGCGGTTGGCTGGGAGGCGAGTTGGAGGTGTTCACCGAGGCGGAGACCAGGGATGAAGTGACAGCGGTGGAAGTTTCGCGAGAAGAGAACTGGGACCCGGAAGAAGGATCTTCGCGAGATTTTCTTTCTACATCGCGAGATTTCATACGAAACTCGCGTGATCTACACCAGGAAGTGTTTGAGGCACCCGGGCAGTGTAGGAAGAGCTCTAGACTGGCGTCTAGGCAGAAGAGAGCAAGATCCGGCTCCCCAAGGAAGAGAGAAGGCAAGAAGAAACACTTACAGCTACCAGCGGAACAGAGCTCTGGCAGCAGTCAGCAGAATAGGCGGCAGGTGCCGGCTTCAGTGGAAGCTGCCAAGCTGCCGGGAGCACCTGAGGTACCACAGACTGACGGCAGGGCTGGTACTGGTGAGTGTACGAACTTTACTATTAATAAGCTTGGTGAATTGGTTGGCTCGCTGGTGGGTTTTCTGAAGGAGTTACAATCTCCTGGTCCAGCCCAGGCTTGGGGGGATAAAGGACAAAAAAATGTGGTCAGTGAGACCTGTATGAAAGAGTCTCTTTCTTGTGATATGTCACCGCTGGGTTTCCATTTAAGCATGGCTGTTAAAGAGAAAATTTGGAATGGTGATTATGTGGACATATTATCCTTATTACCAGCTTCGAAGGAATTTCTTTTAAAACATGACAAGGATGAGGATAGGAGACGTCCTATTCCTAGATCTTTCAATAACTGGTTGCAAGCTTTTTGCATTTTTTCTAGTGTTCTATGTGAAAAACATAGGGAGAAAAGTACTGGTCTGTTTCAGCATCTAGAAGCAGTTCTGGAAGCTTATAGGAACTTTGGCGGTTTATCTTGGTTTAACTATGATGAAATTTTCAGGCAAAAGCTAGCGGTGCATAAAAACCTTCAGTGGGGGATGAAAGACGTGGGGACGTGGGTCAGCGTCATGCTTCCTCAAAAAAGTGTTGGTAATTTTAAATCACAAGGTGTTAATGCGCAACAGTTACGTCAGAAAGGTATATGCTGGTCCTTTAATGAATCACAGTGTAAGTGGCCTAATTCGTGTAGGTTTAGGCACGAATGTACTATTTGTGCTGGTAGCCATCCTGCAGTTAAGTGTTTTCGGAGGAACCAGGGAAAAGATCCGTTTCCAAAAGGCGGAGACGCCAGTGAAGCTGTTAAATCTGCTCCCCTTTTTAAACATGTACCCAAACAAGCGGATGGCTAAGCTTTTACATGACGGTTTTAAATTTGGTTTCAACATTCCAGTTTTCAAAGGGAATGATTTATGTTGGGTGAATAACCTGAAATCGGTGAAGGGTAATTTGAAGGTGGTTGAGGAAAAGATTATTAAGGAAATTTCAATGGGGCGAGTTGCGGGCCCTTTTCAAGTTCCTCCTTTTAACTGTTTTAGGTTATCACCTTTGGGTCTGGTTCCAAAGAAGGAACAAGGGTCTTTCAGATTAATTCACCACCTTTCATTCCCGAGAGGTGGTTCTCTCAACGATGAAATTTGCTTAGATAATTTTCCGGTTCGTTATGCAAGCTTTGATGATGCCTTGATGTGGGTGAGACGGTGTGGAAAAAATGCTTTGCTGGCCAAGATAGATATTGAAGCTGCGTTTAGGTTGTTACCTATTAACCCTTTGTGTTTTCCTTCCTTAGGTTTTCATTTTAATGGGAAATTCTATTTTGATAAATGTTTGCCTATGGGGTGTTCCCTTTCATGTTTTTATTTTGAAGCTTTTGCGTGTTTTTTAGAGTGGGTGGTCAAAAAAGTTGCAGGTTTGGATTCTGTTGTTCATTATTTAGACGACTTTTTGTTCATAGGTAAGGCAGATAGTTTAGAGTGTTTGAATCTGTTGAATTCTTTCTTTGTTTTAGCGGAATTTTTTGGTATCCCGCTAGCACGGGATAAAACAGTATTTCCAGCTACTTCTTTATTATTTTTAGGTATAGAGATCGACACGGTTAGGATGGTATTTAGGTTACCTGATGCTAAGTTGGTTAGATTACGTGCTACGATTAATATAGTTTTAGCATCTCAGAAAGTTACAGTTAAATATTTTCAATCGTTGCTTGGCCTATTGAACTTTGCAGCTAGGATTATCCCTATGGGTAGGGTGTTTTCCAGGCAAATGGCGAAAGCTATTGCTGGAAAGAAGGTTGGATATCATAGGGTTAGAGTTACTAGGCAGGTAAAAGAGGATTTGTTAATATGGAAGCTGTTTCTTAAGAAGTTTAATGGTGCAGCCATATGGCAACAGGATTTTATTACTAATGTAGATTTAGAGTTTTTCACGGATGCAGCGGGCTCATCTGGTTTCGGTATTTTTTGGCAGGGACAGTGGGCCGTTGCGGAATGGCCTATTGAATGGCATAGAACGGGTTGGACTAAGAATTTAGTTTTGCTAGAGTTGTTTCCTGTAGTGGTTGCTCTGTTATTTTGGGGTCAAGCTTGGAGTAACAAAAGGATCCTTTTGAACTGCGATAATATGGGGGTGGTATGGGTGGTTAACACTTTAAGGGCTAAATCTTTGCCAGTGATAAGCTTATTAAGGTGTTTAGTTTATTTGTGCTTTATTAATAACATTTGGTTGAAAGCGAAACATGTTCCGGGTAAAAGCAACAAAATTGCTGACGCTCTTTCGCGCTTTGATTTCAAGCTGTTCAGGGAGCTGGTACCCGAGGCAGAGGAGGAAGGGCTGCAGGTTCCACAGTGCATATGGCATTTGACTTCTCCCAGATAAGTAATTTACTTGCCAGATCTTTATCAAAAGGCACTTGGGATAGCTATAGGAGGTCTTGGCGTTTGTGGTCGGACTTTGTGCAATCCTTTAAAATAGATTTGTTAGATAATAGTTTAGATGTGGCTTTGGGTTTTGTCTTAGATTTAATTCATAAGGAATTTTCGCGTTCGTTCATAGACAGATGTCTTTTGGGTGTTTCGTTTTTTCTTTAATGTAGCAGGTAAAAGGCACGTTTTTAAGGATTTTTTAGTGAAACAAATTTTGAAGGGCTATGGGATCAGACATAGGATTCCGGACTCTAGAAGGCCTATCTCTTATGATTTGCTGCAGGATTTAGTTATAATGGCAGATAATTTTTGCTGGAACAGTTTTGAGGCATGTTTATTCAAGACAGCTTTTACTATTGCCTTTTTTGGGGCTTTTAGGTTAAGTGAGCTGGTGGCCAATAATAAAAAGGGTGGTTCAGGTTTATTGAGGGCTGATGTTACTTGTGGAGTTTGTTTAAAACTGTTTTTGAGGTCCTCCAAAACGGATAGGAGGGGTAAAGGCTGTTGGATAGTATTACAACGGGTTAATGGTCAAAAGGTTTGCCCGGTTAGAGCGGCTGAGGCTTTTATGGCTCAGCGCCCTAATGTTGAGGGTAACTGGCTGGTTCATGGATCAGGGCATCCGCTTACGAGATTCCAATTTAACAGTGTTTTAAAAAAATGTTTGTTCGCATTGGGTCTGGGGTCTGAGCATTATTCCTCTCATTCATTTAGAATCGGAGCAGCTACGGAAGCTGCCAGGTTAGGGCTTGATTCTTCCGTTATTAGAAGGATTGGGAGGTGGGAATCAGACCGTTTTAAAATATATGTTCGACCGGAATTGTTGTGAGTATGTGGCTAACATTTTTCTTTTTCAGGTCAGCCGCCTAAGATAGTATGGATCATTGGACACTCCTTTGTTTTCTGGGCTCAGAGAAGAGCAGAAATTAGAAAAGGAGGACATAACCTCGGTTTCAATGATAGAATTGTTCAGATTTTTTGGTTGGGCATTCGGGGGTTAAGGATTTGTCAGCTTTACAATATTTTGTGCGAATACATCTCTATTTTTCCATGCCCTGATATTGTTATCGTTCATTGCGGAGGTAACGATTTGGGCAAAGTGAAATCGTTGGATTTGTTGAATGTGTTTAAAGAGTTAATTACGAGTTTAAAATCTATGTTTATGAAGGTTTGTGTCGTCTGGTCTGAAATTGTGCCAAGATTGATATGGTCTGACAGACCGGAATTTAAAGCTTTAGAGAGGGTTCGGCGCAAGCTGAATAGAGCTATGCAGAAGTTCATGCAATTGGAGGGGGGTTTTAGCTTTAGGCATAGGGACTTGGAGGGTTGTTGTAAAGGTTTTTATCGGAACGATGGGGTTCACCTATCGGACATTGGAAACGATATATTTAATTTGAATTTGCAGTTGATGGTTGAACAGGCCGTGGGTTTTATGGGGTGGGCCGCGAATTCTTGTGATTAATTCGCGGCTGGTGGGCGAACCAGTGGTGTTCTGGTGACTGTCCTGGCTTTAGGGCGGATGGTCTTTAAGTATTTGTTATGGTGGCACTCTGGGCTTGGGCCAAGAGTGTTTCATGGTTATAAGGTTTAGGTTATTAAGTATTTGGTTTATGTTACAATGTAAGCTAAATAAAAGACCACGGCCTGTTTGCTCCAATTCTTGTGTCTGTGTCTTTATTTATTTAGGAGTGTTTAAGTATGTATTGGTTATTCCTATCCCTTACAATCACATGGAAAGCCCAGACTCTATTTAGCAGTCTGGGCGGCATGTGGTTGTGGGGATAGAGGGGTCAAGTTGAGGTCAGGCTAGTTTCCAGGTTAGGTAGGGCTGGAATGTTCTGGGTGCGCTCGAGCCGCTTAGTTGGCCGCGCCCCTTTGCGTTCATTGGCGTAGAGTGCCGCTTAGTTTAACCGCGCTTTTGCGTTGCTGAGGAGAATTCCTCGCGCTGCGCTCGCGCTGCGCTAGGGGCGGGAATTTGCCCTATAAATAAGGCGTCTGAGGTGAGTTGTTTCAGACCTGCGGCGAACCGCTAAGCTGACTGCACTGACCTCTTGTGGCGTCTGGTGAGCGGCGGCATAGCGGGAGAGCCAAGGGTTGAAGAATGGAGGAACTTCTGCTGAGGCGCCCGCCCTCCCCTATGTTTTTAAAAAAAAAAATAAAAAAGAAGAATATATATATATAATAATCTATGTCGTGGCTTTTATTGGGGTTGAGGTTGCCCCCCCTTTTTTGCGGGGCGAACCAGTGGTGTTCTGGTGACTGTCCTGGCTTTAGGGCGGATGGTCTTTAAGTATTTGTTATGGTGGCACTCTGGGCTTGGGCCAAGAGTGTTTCATGGTTATAAGGTTTAGGTTATTAAGTATTTGGTTTATGTTACAATGTAAGCTAAATAAAAGACCACGGCCTGTTTGCTCCAATTCTTGTGTCTGTGTCTTTATTTATTTAGGAGTGTTTAAGTATGTATTGGTTATTCCTATCCCTTACAATCACATGCTTCCTACACAGCGGACAAACGTCCCACTGCCTTTGTATAAACACAGACTGAAGAGCTGCCTTTTGTGCGCTGGATGCCGGGATTCGCACCGAAATAATGAAAGCAGGTCACATTCTTTACAGCCCGGAGAGAATGACGGCGGCGGCGGCAGAAGAAGAACCACCACGGGAGCAGCACAAACGGAATGGGATTTAGACAGTGGTCATGGTTTAACCCCCTAAATGCCAGGTGAACACGTTCCTCATGCTGATGGAAAAGCGGTAGTAAAGATTGAGTCTACCTTCAGATTGAAACGTAACTTTCTAATGTGATCAGCAAACAAAGCCTTTGTGTCCCTCAGAGGCTTTGGCTGCTATCTTTATGTATGCTTGGTTAAGACTGTCAGCACCAAAGGCCTCGGGGAGTAAAAAGGCCTTGGTGGTATGAAAAAATAAATGGTGTTTATATTTTCCCTAAACAAGTGCATTTAGGCTTAAACGTAGCCCTGGGGTTGCATATCCACCATTTTTTAGGGTACATGACATTGGAGGTGGGTGAGCCACCACATACTTGATACGAGCTGAGCTCGTCCTGCAATAGAAGGAAAGTCATCTCTAGAGACCTTGCCATGGTTTGGCCAACTCCAGCTGGTACCCATAATTCCCTCATGATCGATGCTGACCCTCTCCATTATGGGGGTCTTTCTTCTTCCACAGCTTTTGTTGTTTTAGTTATTTTCCTCCATTACCTCCAGTAACATAACAACTGGAGGAGACAACACATAATATGCATTAAGCAAGCATGACTACACACATTCACTAAAAGTGACAGCATGTAAAAAATATGGAGCACAGAATGCATCCGGCTGTTGGGTTAATATCTTCTTGAAAAAGGCCCTGTTTGGCCGAAACGTTGCTTTTTTTGTTTTGCTTTCTCTGAATAAACTAAGGATTGGAAGCTGTTTAGAGTGCTGGCATTCTCTTCTGGGTTAATATCATTTGGCATTCTTATTACTCTGGACTCCCGTGGGCAGATTGTTCTATTGGGCTATCAGGCTCCCCAATGGGGTGGTTGGTGAGATCCAAAATCACCCTTCTTACCAGCCCATTTACACTATGGAGTATACATCTCAGATTAACACTTACCCTGGGTACAGTGGGAGAAAGAGCGACCACTCCTCACAACCTGGGAGAGCACAACCGGAGGCACAGCCTTGGGTCAGGCCTAAGGCCTACATAAATACACCAGTGCCCTTGTGGATACAAGTGGAATTGCAAGTAAGAAAACAAGATCCCATCGTGTTTAAGGATCTTCTAACATCTCAGTTTCCAAAAACCTAAAAACCTGACTCGCTAAATAATATGAAAAGGTTAGTTAAGTTTGGTAAACCAGGCCATCTTACCCGATATCTGACACTAATATGCATCGTGTGTATCATATAAATGTGTAGGCTGTGATACCCATGAGTTATGAGTATTGGAGACATTCCAGGTAAGTAAAAAGCCGTATCCCTCTCCTGTTACTGAACTTGTGGTTGTTGTAAAGGTCAAGACACCCCCAGCATGGAAACGTTAATCTCCAGAAACATACATCTGTCTACCAAATGCTAGCGTTCTCACGTAACCGTGCCCTGTAGCGTAACCTATGCATTTGGGCGTACAAACATATTTACCCCCCAAGTACAGAAAACAACCCCCTTTCACACTTAAGCTACAATTTTTTTCTAGGTTTATTAAAGCAGGGTTAATACAGAATAGAATGTCTTGTCCTAGGGTTTGTGAAAAGGAGATAATGAATGCACGGTAGGGCTAAGGTTCACAGAGTTCCCAATAGTGTACAAAATGAAATAGTTCTCCTCGGCAGGGGAGGAAAAACAAAATCCTTGTCTCCTTTTGTCCAGCCTCGGTTCTTTTGGCTAAATATGGATCATAAAAGGTGTCTGATACTTTCTGTTCCATTACGTAATTTGGAGATGTTCGGTGGTGGACCTCAGAGGTGGCGCTACCATAAAATTCAGCAGAAGTGGTGAAAAGTTATATACATCAATATGATATATCTTTTTTTTCCCCCATCATTACTTTTTGCCTGGAGTCCCTAATGCATCATGATAGGATCAGTAGACAATTTCGGTCTAGCCTTGAGAAGTAACACACGTTCGTGACATCTTTGGCTCTCAAAGGGTTAATAACGTTGGCTAAGAGATCTGTGGTCAAGCATACTTATCACTTGGCGTTGAACGCGTGACATAGGAGCCTTGAACTTGAAACGCAGAAATGAAACTACTTTCTTCCCTAGCGGGAGGTCAGGAGCGTCGTATTACAGGGTTATTTGCCCCATAGGGTAAAATGTGAGTTTTTTAGGTTTTTTATTTTTTTTTATTATTTGGCAAGAAAAACCGGGAGTTAAAAATCAATCTATTACGAGAACGCGCAGGAATGGCAGAAGGTGCTAAAAATAATGAATATGTGATTCGTACCCATTTACCCTATCAGCCCAATCTCAGAGATGCTATGAAGCTGTTATATATAAGCATATAAAGCGGAATAGTCTTTAGCAGCCGTGAATACGGCACTTTAGAGAAAGGTATGTAAAAGCGGTGATAAAAATATTCGTCGCCGCTAAGCCTTTTCCCCAAAATACTTATATTTACAAAAAAAAGAAAGAAAAGAAATAGGGGTATTCAGTTTAAAGTTTACACAGATGGGACGTTTAAAGACTGAAGTTTCAGGTTTCTCAGCTGTTTCACTTCTAATGCATCAATCATTTTAGAGATTGGCTACAGGCTGCCTGTTTAACCCATTCAGTGTCACAAGAGGCGAGTAATATTACTATGCGAGTGAATGAAATTACCCATAACAAAAGGCCTTGCTCTTATGAGCTTACAATCTATTTAACCCACATATTTGTAAAGGAAGCCTCTCAGTACCATGTGATCATGCAGCCCATCAGATACACTAATTGTTAATTTAACCTTCTGCGTGCCAGGGATCAGGCAGCAGATTAGCACCTGAAAAACATGTTATTTAACCCTATTAGTGCCAGAGCAGTAAGCGACAAGTAGCTACTATCAGTTGGTCAGTTCGGTTGGTCAGAATCAGGGCCGGCCCTACAATGGGGCCAACTGGGGCAATTGTCCCAGGCGGCACTTTAGAAG
>VKOC01033112.1:0-12297 GCA_009364415.1 Spea multiplicata | reverse complement strand
TACACCAGGACAGGCTCTGCCACACCGACACCCAAACACACACACACCAGGACAGCATTTGCCACACCGACACCCAAACACCGACACTTGGTGTATGTGTTTGATTCGGTTTGATTTTGTAATGCCAAAACCCAGCCACTCCCTCCCTTGAATATGGGTCCCCTATTTTTTTGGTAATACTTACATTTTTGTTTCTCTTTTTTCCTGCTCTCCTCCGATGTCACAATCCTCTCCTTGTCACAAGGAACACCTTCTGTGAGCCTGCCCCCTTGAACATCACGTCTTCAAAGTGGCAGCCCGGCCATGAAGTTAAAGCGGCCAGCAGAGGCGGTCTTACAGCCGCACAACGGCTGCTTTGAACTTTGCGGCCGGGCAGCAGCTTTGAATGTTGGTCTGCCGTGGAAATTTCCTGGTTTCCAGATGGGCCATTCCGGCCCTGCCTGGCGGCCATGCATAGGCCAGTCAGTCCGGCCCTGACTGGGCCTATTTTCAGGTAGCTCCATCAGCCCCTAAATTAATCCAGCCCTGGATAGAAAGATAATAGAAAAATGAACATTTCCACAAATTACAAGTTGGTTCTAGCAAAAATGGGCAACTGCCTTAAACTACTCAGGAACGGGTTTTCAATTTTAAACAGCTGAAAGACAATCACACTGTGTGCAAGCCGAGTAGAATACCTGGTTTTCTCACCAATATTTATTTATCAATGAAGAATAATAGATAATATGAAAGAAAGGTGATAAAAAAAATAACTTGTCCACAAATTACAGATTTGGCTGGTACAAGCGTAAATGGACTACTGTCTTTAACTACTCAGGAACAGGTTCTAAATTTTAACCCCTTGACCACAAATGGGTCACAGAGGGGGTCTAATGGAACAAGACAGGGAATGTGCCTTATCTCCGTTATCATATATACGGGCAGTACAAAAAAAGAAAGTTTAAAAAAAATCTGATTTTTCCAAGCAAACTGGACACAAAAATAACTTGCACTTTTTAGACATAACCTTAATAAAGCTATTTTCATCTCTGTGCTGGTTTTGGGAACATTGCATAATAAACTGGCGGAAGGCGAGGTGGTGATTGTGCTTTAGAATATATTGTTTGTCCTGAGTTTGAAAAATCCTTGGAGATAGAAGGTTTTGGTGTAGATGTAGTATTCTTCACAGGAGGTTGGAGCTGGTCAATTTCCTCATACACAGGCTGATTTTCCATCTCCTCTCTGGCCAGTAATGGTATGGCCGGTGGGTAAGGTACTATCATTGTATTTTGCAGATCCATACTATCCTGCCAATCAGAAGAAATACAAAAGAAAAGTTAATTTGAGAAGCCAACTCGATAGTGTTCTAGTTATCAAAATATATTTTAGTCCATGATTTCTAATTACATGAGTGCTAAGGAAAAGGGTAATAATTAAACTTGTGCATTTGGAATCATACAAATTGAAAATTTACTGAATTTTTGTAAATTCAGTGATTGTTACAAAGCCACAAAATCAAGGCCAGACCCCTCCATGAAGGGGACATAAATGTAGCAAAAAGCCCACATTTTTCATCCAAAATACGTAGGCCCACATTCACTCACATTCACTTACATATGCTTACATGCTGACCTCTTCCACTTATGCTGACCACTTACGCTTCCAGATCTTCTTCTTATTTAATCTTCATCCGCATCTCTGCACACATAACCTCATGGGAGAGGATGTCACCAAATGTGACATCATTTTGCCCTTACTTGAACTCAGGCACTTTCTCTGACCTCCTCTCCCGATCAGGTGTGCAGGCCAATCAAGGTCTTCTACACTAAACTCATCCACCCTTGTCCACCATTGGGATACACCTCTTCATTATTGATATCAGAGTTTAGGCTAGGCCCCTTATTTCCAGTGAAGTAAAATCTTAATGCTTTGGGGTAGATTTTGGACAATGCTATCCTTCCACTTTGCGAGAAAAATATTTTCTATTCCAGCATAACTGTCCCCCAGTGCACTAAGCAAGGTTCATAAAGACTTGGGTGGATAGGGTTGGTGTGAAAGAACTTCACTGGCCCACACAGAGGTCTGACCTCAATTCCACTAAACACCTTTGGGATGAACTGGAACAGAAATTGAAAGCACAAGTATAAAGCAAAAGTGTTGATAATGGTTCCGTCATTAACCATAAACCTCTTTTGAAACAATAACTTACATTGAACTGCAAGACATGTGTGCGGTGTTTTGGGATCTGAAGTAGGTTGCTGACGTAAGGTATTTTTTTCTGTTGGCTTACACTTGGTCTTAACTTTGGGATCCTAATAACCAGGTTTTCAAGGATTGAGTATCAAAGAGTCCTGGTCACTGTCTAGTTATGTGTCTAGTTATGGACCCTGGACCCCATATGCTAGGAAAGTATGTTGTAGGAGATGACCTGGATGACCCCCCCCTACAGGCTGAAGGTCGATGTGTCTGTCTTGTGGATATATGAGCAGGCGCTCCAAAGGGTATTATTATTATTATTTATTGTTTTATATAGCGCCATTAAATTCTGTAGCACTGTACAATGGGTAGACAGGACATAAGTAGTATGTAACATAACAATTTGACTTACAGAAACAACAGGTTAGGAGGGCCCTGCTCAAAGGAGCTTAACATCTAAAGTGAGTTAGGGTGTATTACACAAACGGTAAAAGGTAAAAGTGCCAAGGTTAGGGATTGCCCAGCCACACTAGTGTAAGTATTGCAGGAGAGGGAGTGGGGAAGATGAGCTAATGGAATATGGGAGGGTACAAATGTATACGCTTCAACTCAAGCTGCAGGAAGATCGAGAGAACTGTGGAATTTTGAAGAGTATCCCCCCTATAGTTTCACATAGACAAAGGCAGTGAAGCCACTCACCATGTGCGGTCAGACCCGTCTAGTAGACGCAGTCCCTTAAAGCTAGTGGGGTTCTTATGGGAGAGATAGACAGGGAACCTACTAATGTGCTGATGAAATGGTGGCATTAACTGAGAAAAAAGGAGAAGTTGGAGACTGCCAGATGTAATAAGGTGGCAACTAGTGATGTAGATGTAGGTGAGGAGGGTGGTGGGGAACCTCTCTTATTATCCATCATCCCACACACAGTGCCCAGCAAAAGATACATCCCCAGCAAGACACATCCCCAGCAAAAGTTCACATTCGTTGGTCCTCCTCCCCAGCTAAATAGGCTGCATCCCTTAGCCTCGTGTTGATCACACACTGCGGTGTGAATGCCAGGAGGGGGTGGCCTCTTGACTAAAGCTTCCTCCTTTTTGGTCACTAAGCCCTGCTCCCCTACCGGAAGGCAGGGGCAGCCATGGGAGATCAATATAACCCCAGCACTTGCACTTGTGTATTTAGTCTGCATTTCCCCTTATGCGAGCTAGCTAATTCACTGTCCTTATTTGATCAATCTGTCTCCTGGTCCTTGACCATGCTTGTTCCTTGACTTTGGGTACCTCTTCTGCCAGCCTTGTCCTTTAGTTTGCCTGGCTTAGCCCACACGACCTCCTTGGACTCCGTGCCTTACTCAGTGTCTAATGATCCCAGACGTGCCCTGATATCGCCCCAGACTCCATGGGCATAGGGAGCCAAGGGTTGAGTGTGATGGTGGATGAATTTTTTGCTCATGCAGCTGTTCTCTCCTTGATATTCCTTCTTATCTGTTTCCTTGCATTTTTGGCAAATGACCATAGTGTTACAGATGTAGTATTTGCATAGTGTTTGTGCATGGTCCTAGCTCATATGAACAGCAACACATGACAAATTACACCATGTCAGGGTTTATTCAACAAAAATAAAGCTAAAATAGAGAGGCCATGTGTGAAATACTAAGTACACCTTATGATTCAATAACTTGTAGAACCACCTTTACCACGTTGCTTTACAATGTTTGCAGGTATTTGTTTATGCACAGCTCTCTTAAGGTCCTGCCACAGCATTTCAATCAAGTTGAGGTCTGGACTTTGACTGGGCCAAGTGCTGTTATTGGTTTTGCCAAACATGGGCTGTACAGTAGGGCCAAACACCTCCACTTTGGCCTTGTGGTTTGTCCAGATGCCACTTTGCAAACCTAATATGTGCTGTCATGCTCTATTTTGAGAGAAAAGGCTTTCTCCTGGCAACCCTTCCAACCAAACCATACTTGTTCAGTCTTTTTCTAATTGTACTGTCATGAACTTTAACATTTAACATGCTAACCAAGGCCTGTAGAGTCTGAAATATAACTATTGGTTTCCTTGCAATTACTCGATCTGATCTTGGGGTGAATTTGCTGGGACGTGCACTCCTGGGAAGATTGGCAAATTTCTTGAATAATCTTTCCACCTTTTAATAATCTTTCTCCCTGTAGAATAATGGGCTTTACATTGTTTGGTGATGGCCTTATAACCCTTTCCAGATTGATGGGTAGCAACAATTGCTTGTCTTTCACTGCTGATGTCTTTCCTATTTGGAAACACACACCTGAATGCTCCAGACAATCAAACTGCTAAAAGCTTTTATAGAGGTGGTCACACTTGCTGATGCTCAATGAATCAAGGGCTTTTTATTAGCAGCACCTGTCTGGTACCTAGCATCTTAATTCCTATGGATGCAGTAAGGGTGTACTTTTTTACACATGGCTCCTCCATTTTGACTTTATTTTTGTTGAATAAATCATGACTTGGTGTAATATGTCATATGTTGTTGTTCATCTTAGGTTGTACACCTGCTAAGGAAAAGAGGGTGTACTTGAACTTACCATTACATGTAATGGTATTATAAATGTATTTAGCATCCAAAAAACCATCGTGTTGCATATGAAAGAAAATAGCATTACTTACAATACATATCGATAATTAGAAACTATAAATCATCTGAAAAGAATCATCTTACCGTGGTTGTAAGGATTGTTTGTGGATGGTTATCTAATGAAAACAAAATTGCAAAAAAATTGAGATGTTATTGGGAACTGAAAAAGCAATAAACATGTGAGCTTTAAAAAACCTTCCCTTACCACCCCCACACTTGTGTGTTTAAGTAATATTACTACTTGTCTGTCAGTGAGAAAGAAGTAAAACAAAAATATGGAGCATGTAGCCTAATATTGCTGCCTGCTACCACTGTAACAGTTCTGTATAAAATAGAGTGCCAACAGCCGTTCAATTGAGGGATCAGTTGGCCAGCCTGTAGTGTCTGATCCCTGTTACTATGTACAGATTAGGAACTGTGAGGTCACATTGTTCCATTAACAAAATAAACATTTACATATTTTTTTTACTGTCTGCCAGAACGATAGATACATTTTCCTTAGAGATCTGGAGGATGTTCAGAAAATGTAATTGTTTGGTTATTTCACTGTTGGTATATATACTCACTGGCCACTTTATTAGGTTTACTTTGCTAGTACCGGGTTGGACCCCTTTTGCCTTCAGAACTGCCTTTCTTTGTAGTATACTTTCTACAAGGTGCTGGAAACATTCCTCAGAGATTTTGGTCCATATGGACATGATGGCATCACGCATTACACCACCACCAGCCTGAACCGTTGATACGAGACAGGATGGATCCATGCTTTCATGTTGTTTGCGTCAAATTCAGACCAGGCAACCTTCTTCAAGTATTTCCATTGTCCAATTTTGGTGAGCCTGTTGTAGCCTCAGTTTCCTGTTCTTGGCTGACAAGAGTGGCACCCTGCTTCAAGGTTCAATGTGTTGTGTGCTTAGAGATGGTATTCTACATACCTTGGTTGTAATGAGTGGTTAACGAGTTACTGTTGCCTTTCTGTCATCTGGAACCAGTCTGCCCATTCTCCTCTGACCTCTCACATCAACAACTTTTTTTGTCCATACAGCTTACTGGATATTTTCTCTTTTTTGGACCATTCTCTGCAAACCCTAGAGATAGTTGTGTGTGAAAATCCCAGTAGATCAGCAGTTTCTGAAATACTCAGACCAGCCGATCTGGCATCAACAACCATGCCATGTTCAAAGTCACTGAAATCCCCATTCTGGTGCTCGGTTTCAACTTCAGCAAGTTGTCTTGACCACGTCTACATGTCTAATTGCATTGAGTTGCTGCCATGTGATTGGCTGATTAGCTATTTGTGTTAACAAGCAATTGAACAGGTGTACCTAATAAAGTGGCCAGTGAGTGTATGTCCCATATATATATATATATATATAATGGAAATAAAGGAGAAAGATCCATTTTGCACTGAAATGAGTCACAATAAAATATGTTTTAGTAATGCTTCAATGTGCCTAATGTGCTGGGAAGAGTACATGTTGGAGTGGTGTGAACTTACGTCTCCTGTAAGCCCGAAGTAGAAAAAACAAAATAATGCTCATCAAGCCAAAGAAGAGGCAGCCTCCAATAAAGTAATAAATCCAAGGTTCCACTGAGCCTAAAAATAGAACATGATTGTATTATATGCATTGGTGTATTAAGGTTTTTTGATTCCCTAGGTCTGACTAAACTCACTTGGCCCCTAATCTTAATTTGCCCCACCCATTCCTGACCAGGCCACACCGCCTCCATGGTAAACGCCACCTTTCCTTTTTTGGTCCCACCCCTTTTTTCTTTGGGTTCTACATTTTCCTCTTTGAGCTCCACCTCGTCTTCTCTGTATATTCAGTGTGGATACCTAGTACCTACTTTTTTGTGTTATGCACCATTTCAAATGTTTTACCTATTATTTTAAGAGATCATAATCTTTAATTAAAATAACAAAGAGTTTAAATTCAACCATTTTTCAAGATCAGTCATCCATGTAAACTATACTAGAAAGATCACAGATGCTCAAGTTGGTTGAATTAGCACTGGAGACAAGTAGGCAGGGAGTGCACATACTTGCAAAGCACAGTCTTGAAGGCCACACGTCAGACAAGCTATGCGAGCAGACACAAAGCCAGGTCCAGCAGCACAGTACCTGGATAACCAAAAATGTAGTCAGATGGTCCAGATTCAAGGGCAGGCAGTACAGATTTGTAATCTCCAGGTGGAAGTGCCCAGAGTGTAGATAACAAAAAGAAAAGAGCAGGAAGTGAACTGCAATACTATGCATCAGCAGCACAGCCAGAGAAGTCTCAGGCAGAACAGAGAACCTGCCTGGAAATTTGAGGTACGACGTTCAAGTCCTGTGCTAGGCACAACCCAGCAAAGCAATATATACAGTGCCATCTTTGTGCTTAAACATCTTAACAGTGCCATCTTCGTGCCTAAAGAGCTTGTCTCTGCCATCTCTTTCCCCAAATAGCTTACCAGTGCTATATTTGTCCCACAACAGCTTAACAGTGTAATATTTGTACCTAAAGATCTTAACAGTGCAATCTTGTGCCTAAACATCTTACCGGCTCAATCTTTGTCCCCAGACAGCTTGTCTTTGCCATGTTTGCCCTCAAACATCTTAGCAGTGACACCTGAACACTTGGGCAGCTTTTAGAAAGTTCTCATTCACACCTTTCCAGCACCCAGTGGAGGTTGCACCCGATTCTTCGATCTAGGTGGCAGTAACTGACATGAATGGCATCAACACCCTCAAAATGCATTATGTTAAGACACGAATGCCTGTATCTTGGACTGATTTTCTGCTTTTCACATACAGGTCAGCAACATTATGAGGATGTTATGTGTAACGACAGACCCCATCCTCCACCTTTACAGAGAGTATTGGAGTGTTTTTTTGGCAAAGACAAGATTACCCAATTTACAATCTCAGGAACGTTCGAGATAGGAGGATACTTAGGTAACCGAGAATAAGGATAAGCATACGTGGCAAAAATGACAAAGACCTTGGTAGTAAATTCTGACATGAGTGAGCATATTTTGCCAACTCAACAAGATCGACGAGTGAGCTAGGCATTTCTCGCTCCTTCTTTCCTTCTTTCCTTACCCACCTCAACAAACCACTTGGAGATTATGGGTAAGACCAACAGACCGATAAACACACCTAGGTCACAAGGGAACAAACTGAAAGCAAAACATGCATTCGTTAAGGACTTTTTTGATCTATCACTAGGCCAAGAGGACAGGCCACCAAAATGGATCGCCTCCCGCCAGCCCTGTGAGTTCATGTTCTGTGGACACGATGCTATCGGAGGAACCTCCAACCGAAAACTGGAGGAGCTTCTTCAAACAACTGCCAACTAAAGCAGACATAATTACCATTATTTGCAGCAACCTCCTGGACATAAAAAATTACCTACGACATGTGTCATAGCCATGAAAGAAGAAAGCATAAAAACCTGTACGACAAGTGGAAGGTTTGGATAACCAGGGTAGGAGATTCAATCTAAATACACGTGGCATCTCAGAAGAAATTCAACCTACATATATCGAAGAAACCCTCAAAATCAAAATTCCAACATCTTGAAGCCTCCCTAATCAAATATGATTGTGATCACAGAGCCTTAAGACCAAAGAGCTGTTGGAGGCTCTACCTTGGGACGTTATATGTGATCTTCATATGATCAAGTGCCATATTATGGAGGAAATCTTAAAGCACTATAGGACTATGGACCTCTGGATTGTAAAGCATTTGTTGTTCCAAGGTCTGGTTCCTCCTTTCTAAATACTCATTAGATTGGGGATGGTAGTTAGTTCTTAAAACATTTCAAGAACTGGTGCCTCCTACTATCCATTATGGTCAATCCTCGGGTTGATCATGAAAGTGAACAATGTTCTAAACATGCAGAACCTGTCTTAATTAATCAATCTACGACATGATTCTGAGATGGAGGAACATTGGATATAAAATCCATACAAAAAGAAGACGGAGATGTGCAGAGACAGGCAAAGACTGCAGTTTCCCCAGTTAAAACAACTTCACATATTGCCGAATTAATCTGGTTATTATTTGAAGTCTGTAATACAGAGTGTACCTTGAGATGTCAGAGGGGGAAATGATGTGAATATCAATTGTTTCCTAATAGATGTTTGTGAAACAAAGTCGTCTGTTGTAGATCCTGCATAAAAAAGCACAATAACAGCAACATTAAAAAGCCCTGTGGATGTGTTACTTTTTAAAATTCACAGTTTAGTACACTGAAATGTACCATGCAATGGTATTAGCAACAATACAGTATATGCATTAGCAATATGCAATGCTAACGCATATTTGTTTTTCTAATTGATTGGTAAAAGTTAAGATACAGTTAAGGCTGTATCTTAACTTGGTTCTACATCAACTAATAAATATGAAACCTAATAATTTATGAATACTGCCTTTACAATTTGCATTCCAAACAATATTAACCACTACTTGTGTTGTAAATGATAATATGAAACCTTTTTTTCCATAAAGCTCTCCTTGTCCACTTGTTCTGAGATCCTTTTTTCAAATTATCATTATTACATTTATATTATTGCATTAAATTGTATATATAATTTACACATATTTAATTACTACTCACGTATGTATGCATTAATTACATTAATATCGAGATTATGCATAGGATTTCAAATGTATACTTGAAGTATGACGTTTAATTTCTTATCAAAAGGATCCAGGTTTTTTGGCTCATTAACTTAGTTAAACCTAAGTGCTCAGTTACTTTGACCTCAATTGGCTGCTTTGAGCATTGTTTTGATCTACCTAGAGAATCAGTGATTTTAAATTGTGAGGGGTTACATGTAAGAGGCTGAGGAGTTAGGATTGGTTACTTGACTATGTTCCCAAGGAGTTAAATTGCTTTATACTGAGTATGATTTTAGCATTTGTTCTTTTCTAACATGGCTAACACAGGGCCAACACTAGTCTCCATGCACACCAAGCAAACACCTGGTGGGCTTATGCTGGATAACAGCTCACACAAGCGATTTAAGGACATTAAGGTGGTTGGAGTAATACTTTAGAGTGCATTCACCCAGCCCCAGGCTACACTTACATCTACAGTAAAGGCTGGGGATGAAAGCGTAGTAGTAGACTACGTATATCCAGTCTATGACTTATCAATCATTGGTCTTGTAGTGCTAGGGCTGGTTAATATTTGAAGCCTGTAACACAGAGTGTACCTCGAGATGTCAGAGGGGGAGATGATGTGAACATAAATGGTTTCTTAACGGATGTCTGCAAAACAAGGTCAACTGTTGTAGATCCTGCATGAAAAATTGTTATAGTTCAGAAGACTGAAATGTACCATGTTTGTATTGTCAATACACATGTATTACACACGTTATGCATATAACAAAGAAATAATCATGTTAGTTTAACAATTTTATAGATTATCAAAATCCACATTTAAAAATTTGTGGGCTGGTCTTAAATCATTTAACTTGGTGTTAAAATTTAAAACACGCAACTTGTTTAAGTACACTTTAACATTTTTCCATCTGGATGACAGCATTTTCCATCATTCCTGCTATGAATATATAATTTATCTTTCTCATTTAGCATATGCACACAAATTGTTGTTTTTACTGATGATCATTGACAGAAGTAAGAAGAAAGCTAACAAAGTAAATAAATGTTTTTAAAAATAGTCTTTGGCAAAGCTGCCGCAGGTAAAACATATTTTAGAAATAACTATTGCAATGCTGCCACATAATAAAATGTAGTTTATTAATAACCTTTGCAATGCTAGTGTGTATTAATTCATGTCAAGGCTAACTTAGTTCTACATCAACTACTAAATATGAAACGTAATAATATATGAATACTGCCTTTTCAATTTCCATTTCCAGCACTATACATCGCTACTTGTCCATTTGCTTAAAGATCTCTTTTCCAGTTATTATTATTGTTATTGCAATATTTATGCCGTTCCATTAAATTCCATTAAATAGTTTATATGAAGAGGATCTGTGAGTTTGTATGGCTAGTTTAGCTTAATTAAACCTAAATGTTCAGTTACGTTGACCTCAATTGGCTGCCAGGAGGTTTTCTTTGATTTACTTAGATAAGCAGTGATTTTACATTGAAATTGTGAGAGGTTTTATATGCAGTAAACATTTAAGAGGTTGCGCAGTTACCATCCGTTGTATCACTACGTGCCCAACAAGTTGAATTACATTACATTTATTTATATAGTGCCAGCAGATTCCGTACCGCTTTACAAGTTGGTAGGATAAATTTAAAATCACAAACAATAACACACTGGTACAAAAATAGCGGGCCGCTCTTGCGAGTTTACAATCTAGTCTTTTGATGGGGAAGTGAAACGGTAGGAGAGGACTGTTTAGGTGAGGATGAGTTGGTTGAGTCAGGATGAGCGGTCAAAGTTGTTGGCTGTTCAAATGGCTTAGACATCGTGCTGACTGACTAAGGTCATGAGAGGAACCGAGATGGTGGTTAGGGGTGTATTTGAATTGTAAGGTAGAGATATATGTGGGTGCGGAGTTATTAAGGGCTCTGTAGGTCAGGGTGAGAAGTTTGAATTTGACTCTGAAGGGTATAGGGAACCAGTGGAGCATTTGGCAAAGAGGAGCTGCAGATTAGGAACAGTGACAGATTAATGTAGCTGCAGTGTTGAGGATGGATTAGAGAGGATGGGAGAGAGTGAGACCCGTTAGTAGGGAGTTTCAATAATCCATGTGGGATATCTCAAGGGAGTTGCTTTATAATAATTCTGGTTTTCGCATTTGTTCTTTTAGCAATTGCCACGCAACAAGACTTGCTAGATTTGTACAACTGCCTTATATAAATGCAAAGAGGCAAACATTAGATTGGAGGACACATAGAAAACTCACCCAATAATGTGATATCTACACTATTACTGATCAATGAGGAGATCGGCCTTCCATGTTTTTCTTCCCAGTATCGACAAGAATATATCCCAGCAGCTTCCTTGGCAGATTTGTAAATTATGTATGTGGCTACGTTACCAGTTAAGTTAGTTATGTGCATCTCTTTTCCATTCTGTAAATACTGGAATTTCCTTGTTACAGTTTTAGAATTGGCAACAGAACATGTCACAGTAATACCATCCCTCGTGGATGTGTACGAGATGTAGGGAGCTGGAAGGGGGTCTGTAAAAAATTAATTTAGATTTTAGACCTATACAAATTGTAGACCTATAGAAATTTTACATGACCTGTCTTGCTATCAGAGGAAGAATCTTAAATGAAGAGGTCCCTCTTTACCAATATGTTTTAGTGTGTTGATCTTATTGTATATTTTGTATATTGTCAATTTTAATGTTATTGCTAATTTTACTCCATAGAAGCACAATTCTGAGGAGCATTTCAAGACTGTCAGCATTAACATTTAGTACAGGATTCAAAAACTATCACGCTATTATTTAGCAATTGATGCCCCTCCATGGAAAAAAATGTGCCCACACTGACTTAACCTGTGCAATTATTTTTTAATATTAATAATAC
>VKOC01033111.1:0-21916 GCA_009364415.1 Spea multiplicata | reverse complement strand
TAGTATAATAGAAAAGAGCATCCATAAAGCTGGTTATTGAACATGTATCATACATACGATGCTTCAGTTTGCACATAATGCATTTAATTGCAAACATATTGTTACCCTACTTGCTTTAGTTATAGGAATTACAAAATGAACGTTCTATTTTCTCCATCTTCCGGCTTCCTCCACAGAAAGCAGGATGCAAGTTTTACCACGCTCAAGTCCTCGTTTGCATTCTAACGCATGCTATACTCCAAAAGGCAGCTGCAGGACGGGGAGAGTGAGTGGTTTCCTAACACTCATTGGCAGATTAAGATAACCAAATTTAGAACAAAGAATAGGACCACAAACAGGTAAATATTGCATATGTTTGTACTTACAAAGTACTTTAATATGCATTATTTGCTGGTGAGGCAGGAAGGGATGTAAACTGTCTCATCAATTATATTTCCCAGACATTTCCTGTGATGCTCCAATTGTTGTCAATAGACTTTACCTCCCATCAAAAAATGGAGCAGCATCATGTATACAGCCGAATGCTATATTGGCTGCCACATTTAATTTCACTGGGAGCACTCATCCAATTGACAACCGTACATAAATGAGACGATACATGAGACGTAAAACACACACCGATTTGCATCCTGTAAAATGCATCGACGCCTATACAAAATTGACTACAACAACCATTAAAAAAATAAATAAATGGGGACTAGATAAGAACTCACCATCTCTTGCCTAGGTCCTGTTACAATTTGAGGGATTGGTAGCATTTGTACCCCAAGTACTTGAAATATAGATCTAGGTCAGATCCTCAGAAATAGTTTTTTGCATTTTCATTCCAATACACGCATGTATAATTAAACATTACCCCACATATACTTTTTACTTTTACTAAACAAACTTACAAACTTTGTTTTATGATTTGTCACTTGGTATCATAACTGAAAGGCTTTTCTCCGATTACACCATAAATTCCCCATATCTTCTAAATTACTTATCCGTACCTGCGGTCATTTTGGCTGACAAACCCTTCATTCAGTTTTTCCACAAAGTTAGCAAGCATCGAACTTGCATCATTTGCAAAGTCCAAGTCACGAATTTCAGACACAGGCACAGACACAATGGCAAAAGCCTCCTTGTCTTCTTTAGTGGGGCAGGTGCCCAGCTATAAGTGAGATATTAAATAAAAAAGTAATATGCAGACGAGAGGAAATAATTAAATGAAAAGAAGGAAACGCAAAAAAATAACATCTAAAAAGCAAGAGAGTATAAGAAAGTTAATAAACTGGTAGAAAAAAAGTTTAACAATTAATGCATTTGTAGATATTATTATGGATATTAATTAATTTTATCATAAACTTATAACAAAAGGTCTATTTGTTATTGTTATTTGGTTATATAGCTGAATGAGGGTTTAAAAAAAAAGTAAGTATGTCCAGTTTCCAAGACCTTTGCTTTATATTGTTTTCCGCCAAACCCAAAATGATGGTATTAAACACCAGTCCCACGCAGCTGAGCACTTCTACATACGCATGTGATGAACGCGTCATCCCACCCGATAGAACGTGCACATACGTCATTCTAACATGATCGGACTCAATTTCCTTAGGTTTTACCATTTTCTGCGGCCACACCCAAAATACCATAAGGGACGAATATGGTTCTTTCCTTCTTTTTACATCAATGTGACATTGGTGCGTTGAATCACATGTGTTTTGTGCAGAGCGTGTCCGTAATTAGCTCACAAAGGAGTTCCGTTGTACAAGAAAAAGTATTTTTTTACATTTACTGCCCACAAGGCATTTGTACCCCGGCTCAGACTGCCTAGCATTTTCAACATACTATAGTTGGTTGTAATCATTCAGCGAGAAAGCAATTTTTTACACGCATTGAGATCATTATTCTTGGTCAATTCGCTAAGACGGATATGTAACAAAAAAAAAAAAACACACTGTCTTCGTTTTACTAAACACACAAAACAGCACAACCAAAAAATAAATATGGGAATACCACTTGATGTCTATGTTTTGTGTATTTTTTTTAAATTTTTTGTGCATCCACCGCAGGTGTAATATTTTTAAGGATTATTTGCATAAAGGTTAAGTTTTATTGGTTTTTCTTTTTGGGTTTATATATGTATATCAGAAGGATTGAATTCATAATCAACATTGGGGCAGCCCACTGATTTACATTATACGCTTTTAACCTAAACACATGGCCTAATATGTCAGATGTTGCCATCAGGTTAGTTAAAGAGATAACACATAGTGGCTATTTTTTTCTAATTAAGATAAACACACTCCCTCACAATTTTCACAAAAGTTCTTATCTCCTATATTTAAGTTGCTTCAAGAGCAAACATGGCTATCATTTGACATAAGGTTGGTTAAGCACACAAAGGTAAAATGGGTGTACATTCACAGGCAAAGTATGCGTGTAACCAGAATTTATGACCCTCCACACAACAAATATTTTTTGTGGGTACATGAAATTGAAATGTATTTGAGCCATTTAATGATCTGTTAAGCTGGCATTTTTACCCCATAATCTTTATTACAGTATTACCTGGGAACAAAGGAGTCAGTCTTTTGTAAGGTGGTGGGATCCAGTTCAAAGAGGGAAGCAATGTCATTCCCATGAGGTATAGCAACCAGACGATATTTTATCTTCTCTCCTATATTCCTACGGCTGGGAAGAGTGTTCAGTACCTGGTAGAAGAAGGATGATCAATGGAAAGGTGGAAGGATGCACAGCATGAAAAGAAAATGCAAAAAATCTAAATGTCGAGACATGGAGAGAAACAACGTGATACAGTGATAACTACCGAGGTAGAGAAATAGGGCTATTATTTTCCATGACAGAAAGATAAAAAAATGGAATACAAGACTAGGGGTAGAAATGTTGGGGGGGTGAAAATCATCAACAACAAAGAAAATTTCAAAGAGGGAAAGGGAAAAAAACATACAGATAAATGTGAGAAATATTAGGTGAATTAGGTTAATTGGGCAGAGATTATTAGGGAACAGCAAAGTTAAGGTTCAAAATGTGTTAGGGGTTTAGGTTTCATTTATTGCTGTCACATAAGAAATAAGTCTTAACATAGGTAACGATAAAGTGGATGAGAACCCACTGTAAGTGCAAAAGCAGATGCTGCAGCCCAGCCACCATATGGGTGAATCACTGCAGGCTGCTATTCATAGGTTCATTCACGAGGAAGCAGCAGAATATGTAAATGCACAAGAACGCCATTCTGTGAAGCTCCACCACTACCTCTGTCTTTCCCATCTTATTCTATTCTATCCAATTGATCATTGTTTCATGAAGTCTAAAATATTTCTGATTTGTCATAGAATTCTCTTAAATAGGGTTTACAGTTTTTGTGTGGATTGACTGTTGTATAATTGCACTTACTGCATTAGAGGATCCTGTTTTAGACTCTGGTGCGTCCCCTTTATAAGTTGGATTTTCCTGGAACGTTTAAGAGAGAACAAATATATTATATATATATACACACTACAAAGAGAAATTGCAGAAGGCCATCAGTTTCTATTGCTTGCATAAGCCATTGTTGTATATGCCAATAGATTTCCATTATTATATTTGACTACATTGCTTGTTTTTTTACTCTTTTTTATAAAAACTAATGAAAACTAATGAAATGAAATTTTACCTAAAGTACTGCCTCTCTAGTGATGCAGCCTAGTTCCCTAACCTGTGCCATGAACCGGTGGAGGGGGGAGAAAACTATTCTTTTCATTATGTATAGCATTTGAAAGTGCCATACATGTATGAACAGGATCTGTAAGCTAAAAGAAAATGCTTCTTCCCTCCTCCCACTTTCATTCCTTTCATCTCACCCCCCTCTTCCATTCCATACTACTTGTATATAAATCTCTTGTTTCCCCAAGTAAACTATTGGCCACTATCCCAGAATTTGTAGGTCCAGAGTGAATCAGGGCTAACTGAAAGAGACAACAGGAAACACTTTAGTGAAACAGTACAATCTACAGAACATTCAAATATCTCTGCTGCACCCTTTAGTAATCCAGCAGTAACCCAGCCTCATACTTGCAGCTGTAAAACCGCCTATTTAATGGGCTTCTTGAGAAAGATGGTGTAACTCATGCAATGGCAAACTCTGACTGTAACATTGAAAAGGGGAAGCATGGCTACTATTTCAGTTCCTCCTAATTTGCTCTTCTCCTGGTGCCTTGGGCACCTAAAATTAGAACGTGTAAAAGGAAAACTCACAACAAAAAGTAATACATTTGTGCCTTATAAATTATTTCATAATGCACTTTTAAACTCAGTAAAGCAAATTATACACCATATGACCAAAATTATGTGGACACCCCTCCTAATTATTGAATTACACACCCATTGCTAACAGGTATAAAAACATCAGCACAAGCAATGTGCGCCAGGTGCTTCATGAAATGGGTTCCCAAGACCAAGCAGCTCCACATAAGCCGAAGATCATTATGTACAATGCCAACTGTCAGCTGGAGTGATGTAAACCACACAGTGGAAACGTGTTCTCTGGTGTGACGATTCACACTTCACTGAAATTCTGATGGATGGTTCAGGGTCTGGCAAAAGCCATAAGAATGCACTCTAGTGGCCTGCAGAGAGCTCTGATCTTAACCCCATTGAACACTTTTGGGATGGATTAGAAAGCCAATTGTGAGCCAGGCCTTCTCATTCGAAATCAGCCCCTGATGACACAAATGCACTTTTGGCTGTGCATTTATGCAGACACACCTACAAAATATTATGGAACGGAGAGTGTCATAGCCACAACAGGAGGATCAGCTCACTACTACCACTCAGAGATACCTACTTTAGGGTAAACTGTGCATCCTATCATGTGATATATTGGTAAAAATACAAAAAATACACCCCCATTATTTCCCCATAAATTCAAACCAAATAGTAAAAGATACTTAATTTTCTTAAAAGCTACCAGCCCCATTAGTAAATGTATCCAATAGATATGGTTGGTTACTTACATGTAAATTAAACATGCAAAATGTGATTGATACAACACAGAAAGGGCAAGTAGTTAAATTCAGTGAAAATATGTATGCTAAGTATGCCAACGTTTTTACACCTTGCCTTACCTGCTTTCGAGCACTACAACTCCCATCAGTATTCTGGCTCAGAGAATTCAACAATTTACCATTGTAAAAGAAGATATTTCACACCCGATTTTGTTTTAATTTTTCAGGAAAAAAAAATTGGCTTTGGAAAAAAAAACGGGGAAAAAAGTATTTTTTTGCCAATTGTTCCGGGTTTTTTTCCAGACCTTCCCATTTCTAGTATAGATAAAGTGGGCGGTACTTCCCTGGCTTGGCATGGATAGGGTTTTCTACCTAGTCAATATGTAGCTGACACTTAAATGGGTCTAGATCAAATCTGGTTTTGTGTTGAATTCTCTGTTTGTTCCAAAACATTGTGTGTTCTAATTGATTTGACGATTTGAAAATTACATTTTGAGGGGGGGGGCAGCAACTGGTTCTAGGTTCAGGCACTTGGAAACACATGGTCTCTGATCCCTGCCTGGTAGCAGGAATCAGGCTTTTTTACCAGCATGCCAGTCAGGGAACTTCATAATAAATAAGCCGGCAGCATGCTGGCACTTTAAATTCTTCCATGCTCCATGGAACCAAGTAGCAATATAAGGGTGCCTGCTAAGTGGGCTGATCATTGTTCAGAGGGAGCAATGAGAAATCAATTTCATTTTTTGTATTGTATGAGAAGCTGCTGATCGGTCTACTTAAAGATAAACACACAGCTTTCCTCTAAAAGCATGGCTGCCCCTCAAAAAACATATTCTCCCATTTCCAGAATTATGTTTCTAATGATACACCTAGTTACAGGATGCTATATTCAGCAGAGTAAGTTGAACAGCACCTTTAATAGCACATATATGTTTGCCTCTTGCTATACTTCCAAAACTAGCCCTTTCTAAATTCTTACCTCAGCCGCAAGGTAGTTTCCAGTGGCAAGGTGTTTAAACCGATAGAGACTGTTCCAGTGACCTGCTCCTCCTCTGCAGGGATCATGATGAACAACCTTTGAAAAGAAAAAAAAACAAGCCAATTTGAATAATCAGAACATAGATTGTAAAAACCATTTTATACACAATGCCTGCTAAAATAATTAGTGATTACATATTGTAAAAGTGAGTTATGATTTACTGCTTTAAGCCCACAGTAGATTAATTTTCAGGTATCGGTGTCAAGATGCTTGTCAACAATGTGATGTCTATGGTTTGATAAAGAAAGTACGACAGGTGTGCTGTTGCTATTCTACCTCTACATCTCATCCTGTACACAGCTGACTGAAAATCTAGAATGTGACAGACAGCATATGCTATGAAAGAGGCTGTAACTATACTGAACCATAAAAGTAAAGGTTTGAGTTTAAGCCTCCATAATGGAAACATTTAGCCTAAATTTTAACTGATAATCCCAACAGTAAAATGCAATAAATAAAACAAAATTATTGTAGAAAATAGCACAGGAGATGAATATTTATTGAGAAACACATTCATAGGGATTAAAATAAAACCAATCGTCCAATCAGATTTGCACCTTAGCACCAATTGGAAATGAAAAAGTGAAGTAACTGGCATTATTTGTGCATCTTTTGTAAAGGTCTTCATGTAATATAGTTTGAATGCCATGTCATAAACATATTATTTACCATTGTAAAAGAAGATATTTCACACCCGATTTTGTTTTAATTTTTCAGGAAAAAAAAATTGGCTTTGGAAAAAAAAACGGGGAAAAAAGTATTTTTTTGCCAATTGTTCCGGGTTTTTTTCCAGACCTTCCCATTTCTAGTATAGATAAAGTGGGCGGTACTTCCCTGGCTTGGCATGGATAGGGTTTTCTACCTAGTCAATATGTAGCTGACACTTAAATGGGTCTAGATCAAATCTGGTTTTGTGTTGAATTCTCTGTTTGTTCCAAAACATTGTGTGTTCTAACTAGATACAAATATATAATCACCACTACTGACCAGGCTTTCTATATCTGATTTTACATGTGTCATACACACCAGACTTGTGCATTTGGATTTGTACAAACTTGGTTTTAACAAAAATTGTCTATTTTGTGAGTTCATCTCCTATTGAGGAAGGACTCAAAATTAATGTCAACCCCTGCTGAAAAATGTTGGCTGCTATAGATAAGTTATCTTTCACTCTCGCACATTTTTAGGGGTTGACAGAAATTACATTCAAAAATTTTCTGGGGTCAGGCAGGCTTATACAAGCTATAATTAGCATTTTTGGCAGGATTTTCAGAAAATGTTGTTAAGGTTCAAAGTGGGTATACCGTTAACCATTCAGAATCAAATAAATCTTACAGGTGCTGCTTATTAAGTATTAGCTAACACAAACTACCCAGGAAACAATCAAGGACAGTGTGCAAAAGGTTACATATAGCAAAAGAAAAAAAAGGCTATAGATATCCACTGCAATGCCAGACATATCTATACTGAAAAAATCCTGCCGCTTTTCTCCATGCAGCACGACACTGAGAGATCAGAGGAGATGAGAAAACAACCGGAGAAGGTAAGTGAGCAGGTAGGGGATAGATACAAGAGAGTGGGGAGAGAGCGACGTTTTTGGCAACAAGTTTTGTTCCCAGTTAAAAGAAAGCCCCCCCCCCCAATTTTGTCAGATCAGAAAGAGTAGGAAACAGAATTGGGCTGAAATTCGAGTCTAATACACAGTATAGACAGCTTGACCTCCATGGGCCTTACATACCTCCACCTCCCATAGAGCATTAGAGCTGGTGGCTGAAGTTGCTGACTGACGTAAGGTTGTACGAAGGAAGACATGGAGTTGTGACTTATATTCATCACACGTCAGGAACTTCTCTTGTTCAGCATGGAATAGTCTAACCACATCACCCTTCAAATATGGAGGACAAATTAGTACATGTAACCAACTTTGAAAAAAGGCAAGAATATGAAGACTGATGGAAAAGTGGAAATAACAATACAAAAACAAGCATTGAAAGGGAAAAGAACAAATGTAAGATCAATAGAAATAGCACAAGACTGATGAAAGCAAAGGTTCTATACCCCTTTTAGAACATCTTCAATATAGTCTCTGTATTGCATGAAAAGGTTGATTTTCCAGCTCGTGTTTGAATTCAAAGAATTCACCTGGAGAAAAATAGTAATCAAATCAAATTCTTTATGTGCATCTTATCTTAAACAGGTACTGTCAAATATATTTTATCATTAAAATCCTATATCTACACAACATTTTTTTAATCAGTGCAATTGTTTTGGAAACATTTTGCACTGTTGTACTCAATCAGCTTCACCAAAAGATGAATAATAACAATAAATACTATAAAAACTGTAAAACAATAAAAACTGACCTTAGTGTTTTTATATGGTTCTACATGGATTCTACACTCACTGGCCACTTTATTAGGTACACCTTGCTAGTGCCGGGTTGGACCCCTTTTGCCTTCAGAACTGCCTTCATTCTTTGTAGCATACTTTCTACAAGGTGCTGAAAACATTCCTCAGATATTTTGGTTTATATGGACATGACGGCATCACTCAGTTGCTGCAGATTTGTTGGCTGCACATCCATCCCAAAGGTGCTCTACTGGATTGAGATCAAGTGACTGTGGAGGCCTTTGGCGTACAGTGAACTCATTGTCATGTTCAAGAAACCAGATCATGTGAGCTTTGTGGAAGTAGCCATCAGAAAATAGGTACACTGTGGTAGGCTGGGGCATTTAAACGATGCCCAATTGGTACTGAGGGGCCCAAAGTGTGCCAAGAAAGTGCCCCCACATCATTACACCACCACTACCAGCCTGAACCGTTGATACAAGACAGGATGGTTCCATGTTTTCATGTTGTTTACGCCAAAGTCTGACCATGGCATCTAAATGTCTCAGCTGGAATCAAGACTCATAATGCCGGGCAACATTTTTCCAGTCTTCTATTGTTCAATTTTGATAAGCCTATGCGAATGGCACCAACAACCATGTCACTTAAATCCCCTTTCTTCCCCATTCTGATGCTCGGTTTGAACTTCAGCAAGTTGTCTTGACCACGTCTACATGCCTAAATGCATTGGGTTGCTGCCATGTGATTGGCTGATGAGCTATTTGTGTTAACAAGCAATTGAACAGGTGTATGTAATAAAGTGGCCTGTAGTGCATATTGCTTCAGTAATCAGTAAGTACTATCACAATTGTTAAGGATATGAATTGTACAATGTAAAATGAGACAGATCCCCTTAACTCTTTCTGTTTTTCTTATAAGCCCTGCCCTGTGTCTCTTTACCTCCTTGCATCCTGGATTATCAGAGAGCTCATAATTGCTGGCATGTAGAGGTTGTCCAGCATTCACAGGGTTAAGATTCACTTTATCGCCAACTACAACCTGCAAGGCAGAGAGGGGTTTAACTAAAAAGATAGTAAAATGATAGCCTGGAGTCTCCAAAAGACTATCATTATTCTTTTTTTCCCCACACAGCATCTCTTTCCCTCTGATCTTTTCCCTCTGTATGTCTAACCCAGAGCATTCCCTTACATTGTCTCCATTACTGCGCAGTTTCCAAAATGGTTGTATAAAGAGCCATGACCCCTCATTTCCAGTCACATCAAGTGTTACACGCATGGCATTCTTCTCCAGTAAAGCAGGGAGACGCTTATTTACTGTGAGGTACTTGTTGCTCTTCATATGCAATAGCTGTGGGCGATATAAAATGTGGATATGCAGATGTGTAGATATAATACATATAATAAACTATTAACAAATATTTCCGCTCCTGGGTTTCTTTCATTTAGCTGTACAGTCTTACAGCAAACAATGGATATCTCATACCTGAATAACACTTCCATATTTAACAACCTCTCCATGCATCTTCTTATTTTCTGTCTCATTTTGCTTCTGCTCCAGTTGTGCAGCATGCTGTAGAAAGAATAACACAACAGGATGAGTGTGGTGTTAAAAACAGCGACCATCTCCAAACTTAACTAAAATTACCCAACTTCAGGTGAGATCAGTAGGGTGAAATTAAAAGATTTTTTTGGCTTTCTTAAAGCTACAGTATACTAAGTAAGTACTTTATTGTATATTAAAGTACTACCTTTTGAATCAGCGTGAGTGCTCTCTGTGCATACATTTTAACCTTAATTTTAAGGTGACTATCAGCAATGTAAACATTTTCTGAACAAAACAATTCAAAAGGGAGAATAAGAGGGTTTGGGTAGCTACTTATGAATGTAAGAATCATTTTTGCATTACAACCTTCCAACAGCGAAATTATGAAGAACACTATTAGTTTTAAAACTAAATATTTAACTTTGCAGGTACATTTTACTATTGAATTATACCATTATGGGACTCTGAATCATGGAATATAGAGGTACATAACATAAAAAAACACATTTTCTCTAATGTATCTTGGTTCTTGTTTTCTTACTAATTGCTTTAAAATAGATGCATGCAAACAGTTCAAATACTATTTACCTGTAGCTTCTGGAGGAGTAAGACATCTGAGATCTTTTCTTTGTCTTGCTTAGTCTGTTTGGCTTTCCAGTATTGCTTCTGAGCAGAGTATCTATTCATGGGGCATACTTTAAACAGGCAATCTGAGGTCGGTAAACGGAAAAAGGAAAACATATGGGGAGGAGACATATAAAGTAAAATAGTTTTCATATGAAACAATACAGGAATTTATTTACATGAAAAAAAAATACTGCACTACACTGTAGTGATTATACATAAAGAAAAAGCTAAGAAAACCATATTCTTTACAATATAAGAAGTGTCTCACCTCTGAATTTTTTGGGAGGATTGTCTAGATCCCCAGCTGCGGGCTCCACTACACACCTATCATCAACCAACCTGTGAAGGAGAGTAAAATATGTACAATGTTTGCTACTAGTGGAAATGTGTCCTTGGTCCTTAAATCTCCCGCTGTTAACAATAAGATTAAAAATAAACTGAATATGTTTGGATTTCGTATAAACTGAAATGCCCTTGTTTGTTTTGAGAACTATAGAACATGCACAAGAAAAAACAAACATAAAACAGTCTTCTAAACATGTTATATTATTACGCTTGCACTGAAAATGTTTTATACACCCCCCATGTCAGCAAAGGTGAAGTCTTAATCTGCAATTGAAGACACACCGAGTAGAACGTTTATGTAGGTGCAGCTACAAGTCTTTATAAATTGTACAATATGTATGTACATCTACTTAATCTTGTAAATGTATTCAGATTATATTTGCCCTGTTTTGAAGTTACCTGCACTATTGCTTTTCTTTTATTTTGCAGCAAACTGCAATTTATTGTCATGTCCTTTTAAGGATCTTTACCGAAGAACCAGCAGAAGTCATACTGGACACTACAGTCACCCCCCTATCAAAGCAAGGATCTTTTTCATAAGGATATATAGACGGCTGGACAAAGCGACTCATTTTGTATTTTATTTTGTATGGGGTTTTTTTGTTTTTAAACATTTCAGCAACACAAGTTTTCTTTGTATTTTCGGCTTTGTGGAGATTTGTGTGGGAGATTCCTCTTCTTTGTCTGCCAGCTGTTTCCTGGGTTCTCTTTTCTCCAGCGCGTCTATTTCAGTTTACTCATCTACTATATAGTGAGATAGTTTGAGAATTTACAATACAGGTTTAAGTCTGATCAACAGAACGTTCAAACTAAGGTTTTAGGGTTTACCTTGCGCTAAAACACAGACAAACTAGATAGCTTGCATATGAAGATTTGATGTTATCCTTATTTATAAAATTAAAATAAAGAATAACAACGCATACAGCACATACAAAAAATACCATATCCAAAATAAAACTGTACACATAATAATCATGGCTATAGGATTATACAAAAAGTTATACTTCTGTACAATTTGCTGATTAGAATTCTGCTAATATAATCATTATTCATTGGGGGATAACAAAAGGAGAATTAAAAAAAAATAAAAGACAATGAAACATACAGACGGAGAACTGACTGACGAAATCCTCATGACCGATACTTAGTGGGAGGAGAGAAGATATAATCAGCTAATTCTTTTCTGATAATAAATCTTATCTCTTCTTCCCCAATCTCCACCTAGCTATCAGGGTTGTTTACCAAACCATACTTTTTAATTTACTGCTCCATTCTTCCCAACATTGTGTGTTTTTAAGGGAACCCTTACTTTTTTTTTATTCCTCCTTCCATCTGAAATTGATATATTAACTGCTTAAGAGCTTATATTTTATGATATTCTGCTTCCTTGTATTTATCTATATGCCCTCAAGTACCTTTGGTCTGCTCCCCCCACACCACTTTTTCTAAATTCATCTTTTGTCTTTCTTCCTTTGAGCATATTCATTGATTAATCTTCCATGTGAAAAATATTACTCCATAGTATGTAATACCAAGAGGTGATTCACCATGGGTTGAACATTTACCACAGCTATTTCAGTTCCTAAGAAGAAACTCTTAACTAATTAAAATGAAGTTGCATAAAGAATTCTTGCCAATTATTGCAGGGCTCTGCAACATACTGTCTTCACATGTTTTAATGTTTTTTTCAAGATGGATTGAATATTGAATATTGTATGCACATTGTATTTTTTTACTTTACTTTTTTTAGCTACAGTAGCTCATCTGTTGGAGTTGACCACACTGGCCAACCTTTGCCCCCCTCTTCCTTCCTTGGACCACTGCAGACCAGGAAGAACCTACAAGAGCTGCAGTTTTGGAAATGCTCTGACTCAGTCGTCTAGCCATCACAATTCTGGCCCTTGTCACTCATTTTTCCTGCTCCTAACCACATAAACTTTGAGGATGAAATGTTAATTTGCTGCCTAATATCCCACTCACTGACAGGTGCCATGATAACATATATATATATATATATATAGCCACTTGTATAGCCTCAATCTAAAATATTTAAATTAACCCCTTAAGGACAATGGGCAGCCCCTTCACCCATTGAAAACAATGCATTTTGAGCCCGTACATGGGCTTTGTAATTAAAGGGTTAAAGACAGTGTTAAACTCTTATAATAAATACTTAGCTGGCATAACCAAGGTTACTTTGATGCACCAAAGAGACAGGGAAGTTTTGTGGGGGTGTGGGTTACATAGAACTGTGAGGCAAACATGAGAGCTTCTGCAGGAACCACAAATCTGCTACATTTCTTATCTCTCAACCCTTTGGGTGCAATGACTAGAGCAATTAGGACAACTGACATTAGGCCCAGGGTAGGGATGAATGAGCAGTTGATAGTGTGACAGGAGTTGAGACAATCAATTTATAGGTCTGGTTCTCTGAAAGAGCACAACCAATCAATCAGTCAGTTAATCTTCAACAAAGGTCACCTTGCTAGAGGAGGAGGACTTAAGCAATTCTGCTCCACCCCAACCTTCAAGTCAGTTATCAAGTCCTAAACTAAGCTCAAGCCCACCTAGTAACATCCGTCAACAGTTCTCATTGGGACATGGGAGGCAACAACTGTGTGAAGTTTGTGTTACTATTAAGGAACAAATGTAAAAGGAGGCACTGGGATGATATGCTACTCAATATTTAATTAACTCATGAAATCTGACTACTTCAGGCATGCAGGTCCAGAGTAATGCACATTCATATATCCATCTTTCCATTTACCCAGATGCAAGCTTTAGGGATGCAAACAACCTTCCTAAGTTTTCTTATCGTCTAAAATCTCTAATCTTAAAATGTAACATTGGCATGTACGCATATTAAGTACCAGTTTAGGGCCCCCATTTTGCCTGAGAGCCCCCCATAGATTGTGGAAGGATGAGAAATATTTTTCACAGCGTTCTACTACTTTAATGCATTTTTTAAATTGTTATTTTCTCTGGCTTTCAAGACCCAACATAAGCAGAAAACATGTAAACAGAAAATATAACATGTTACGCTAGTTAATATGTAAGTTGTAATACATATATAGTTACATTTTTAAAGACCAAGGACAAAGGGGATGGGTCACGAAAAAAAAACTTGTCGTTGAGCACCAGGGATGTATCCCCTACATCATGCATTCCAACCTGTGCAGGTCTGGATCAGTGGAGGACGGATGTGGCTGACCACTACATGAGCAGTCCAGTCCACTGCCAATCGGGTGTATTTGCCTGCATGTGATAGCTTTTACAGCAAATTACATGCACAAGTAACGTTAAATGACATGTTTCTAAACACAGACCATAATCCAAAAGAGTGAACACAAATAAGCCCCGCAAAGATTAAATCTAAAAGAGTAGTGTGGCCACCCAGGCCAAAAGTTTGGAAGGCTGAAGACTATGTAGTCAAGATCATGCAGAGGGTCTAGATACAGGAATCAAAACTTTTAGAGTGTCCTAGTTACTTACTGATGACTGTCTAGAAAGAAACAATTTAATACAAACACAAGTTCACTTTGTATTGTGAGCACATTTTATAACCACATTGTACATCTTACTATTTGTTTTTGGGGGTATTGAACACTATGATACACTTATGTACACCAAAAATTCTGAACTTTTAGAAACCAGGGGAGATGAGAGGAAACAGAGGTCAATTTTTGAATACCTCCCAGAGAAATCGCTGAAAACAAACTTTGCAGACAATATAAATCCCTTTAGGGTGTGAGGATGTTCAGGGAGGGAGTGGCTCCAGTAAATAGAGAAGATCATTTTTAGTAATTAGTCCAGTAAAATAAGTGATGATTCACACCATAGTTTAATCTGGTGGCAGCTACTGTCTGTCTCCCAGGCAGAGCTTTTAAATGGTTTCCTCCTGTGCAGCTTTGTTTAAGATCAAATCTTTATCTTTATTTATGCAGCTGATTAAAATATGTGCTGGTCTCTTCACTTTCTAATGTATGTCGGAGTCTATTTTTGCTTGGACACCAATGCATTTTACTGGATGCAAATTTTAGTAAGTGAAGCTAGAAAATCAGACTTCTGTCAGCAGAATTGTTTTGGAAATATTTCTTTAAAAGTTCACGAGCTGAAAGCCAAGATCCATGGCTGCACGGGGCAAAGCCCACATTATCTAATTAACTTCCTGTCCTGAAAAAAGAAATGTTCGAACTTTTACATGTGTTTAATTAGTGTACAGGTCCGCTTTACAGGAAAAGCCATACAATTTATTATCACACTGTTCCTTTAACGTATTAGCCCATCCATTTGATAACCTACATTATCGATAATATATAATTCCCATTCTAAAGTCTGTATAATACGGACTATGTAAAGAAATAGGATATAGCAATAACAATAAATACCCTACAATTAATCCAGCCAAATAGTGAAACATGGGGGGGAACATTACTTTAAATATTCTATGACTTTGAATGTTGAAGCAGTTCAGTTCAGAAGTCCTCATATCCACATATGTGTATGTTTACTCATAGTTTGCAAGTAACAACAGGTATGCTTTCATTTTGATGAGGACCAAAAAATTGCACGGCTATCCAAAAAGATGTACACATGGAAACACTGCTTTCAAAGAGTTTGCTAATTAGGTAGTTCTTAAAAATCCTAAAATTCTTTTCTATTGCGGTAAAACCAGACACACCGGAGTTTCTAGTAATTTAACACAAGACCTGTTTGGTATGGCTCTGATCAACTCAGCTTTTAGTCAATCGTGAATTAAGGTTGAAAAATATACAAATATTGGCCCCCTTGGTAAATACGAGCAAAGAAAAATTGTTCTTTAATTGTTTAACCTTTTGACCTTTTCTTCAAAAAAAACCCAAAAAACATACATACTGTGCTCTCATGGATATCAAAAAATTGAAAACACAACACAACTTTTCAGATCACATAGAAGTAAAAGATTAACAAACCATCCCAGGAAAAGTTTTATGCACACGACGTCCCCGATTTTAACTTCAAATCACCGTTTATATTGAAATTAAAACTAGCATGATTTTCCTTATACGGGATCCGCATCCTGCAAACCATTGTTCCCGATAATTTAAACAGCTATGCTGAATCAGGGATGGTGCTGGATACTTCCATAATCGGGGTGTAAGAATACCCAGATTGTAAGATCATTGGAGCAGAGCCGCCCTGACCTTTTTGTAAGTCCTAATTGTTATATAGTGTCTAACCATTGTACAGTGCTGAATAACATGATAGTTCTTTATAAATCAACACATAATAATCAGGGCCCCTCCACGGGACGCTTACAGCAATTCCAGTATTACAGTACCTTAAATAGGCACACTCGGGATACTAGGTCCTCATTAACATAATTTGCAATATTAATACAGTAACAAGAAACTGAGCGACATGGATGTTAATAACGAGATTACTGCTTTTCGGCATTAGGAGCCACAATACATTGTTAAGAGACTGACTACATAAATCAATAAAAGCTTTTACTAACTGTTAAGACACTACGGTAATTCTTCACGGAGGAAGATTATTAAAAAAATATCATAGCTCCCTGTGGCAATGACTGGATTAAGGGACAAAAAGGGACATATCCCGCCCCTTTACTCCCCCCCCCTCCAATTCATTTCCTTTCTTTATCTGCAGGGCACAGAGACATAACTTGTGTTAACCCATTCATTAAGGAGTGTCAGGAGTGTCAGAAAATCACACAATGCCACACTATTACATATATTTAATACTTACTTAGGCAATACACACATTATGCCAATGTATTTTATTTATTATAGAGAACTCACAAAAAAATGTTAACACACAATATCTGTTAAATTTATATTTAGGTGATAAGCGCAACTGATACAGCAGTATAGCCATATAATATTAGCTGTGCCTTTGTAATATCCATTCACTATCATTACACAGGCAAATAACTATATTTTTTCTTATACATAATACATTTTCAGGACTCTTAGCAAGAGGGTGTATATTATATGCAACAAAATAACATGACCTCTAGTAAAATTTACTGTAAATGAAAACCAATTTATAGTCAATCCTATAACAAACACAGTACAATAACTTTAAAGGGGAAAGGTCCGCTAAGACAGGACGGACTTGTATTTCTGGCATGGGGAGGTGTAAAACAGCTTAAAGAATGAGATGAAGTCAGGAGAATGTGTATGTTTCTACAGTAAAAACTTGGATGAATACATGTATATTCTTATCTATAATGACATTTCTAGATATACTTCAACATAATATGCATCGTATGTTTTCCTTTATCACAAAAGGGACAACTTAAAAAGTACAGGCCAAAAAAGTATGATGTATTCTTCCTATTTAGTCACATCAGATTCACATCCTACCATGAACATCCTTGTGTAGACTAAAACATCAACTACATATGACCCTTATTATTTCACATTTATATAAATACAGGACTGCTGACAACCACCAGCTAAAACGGGACACATCTATAACAGTATTATTAGTATAAAATTAGTTACAAGCTGGAGATATTGGCTTCCACTCCCTTAAATCCTTTTTGGATGTGATTGACAGTGCGATTTAATATTACATATAAACATATTGTAAGTAGAAATTATTTTAGGGATGGTCAACCAAGGTGGAGAGAGCTTTACTGGTCTTTTGAATCGACGGAACTGCAATAAGTAGTTCATAATGAACCATATAATAAACCCACTGGCATATAATGTACCAGTGGGATTATTACACTAGTGTGTAAAATATGTGAGCCCTAATGACCAAGGATAATGAGATATAATAATCACAAGCAACTAACAACATCAATAAGAAGTCAATCATTTCCTCACTTTTGAAAATTGTGCAGCACTAAAAATAAACCTAATGTGCAATTTAACAGAGACATGGGGTACAAAGAAATGTGAATATCACATGTGTGGGGGAATTTACAGAGAAACATAATACCTACAAAACTAGCAATAGTGACCAAGATGCTCCACTAACACAATGGCTTAGAGCCTTCGTATCCCAGCTGTCTGTATTATCGGTATATGGGCAACTTGCGTATTGCAAACTTTCTAGAGTTCTTTGCAAGAACAGACAGTGAGCAACAGTAAAGCTATTGTATCTGCTATAAGATGTCCAGATGTTTGAACTTTTTACTTCGATGTCTTCACACAGTCCTCTTTCAGGGAGGAAAAGTGTAACTACAGAGTCTAAGAGCTTCAGTCACAGGCCGAACCAAGGTATTTAAGTAGGTTAGTGGCCTATTAGTGAGGCACCTTTATCTTAGTCTACTTAACTTCTTTGTATATATATCAGTCTACCAATAAGCAGTCTATATTTCACGGCACAGCATCTCAACACCACACCCTCTGCATTTACAGTGCAGTGCTCTAATCAAACATTGGTGGATTATTCTATTTACTCACTGTGCGGCTGCACTGCAGAAAAAAGTATCACTCCCAGTTTGTTTGTTTTTTTTTGTTTTTTTATTCCTAAATTGATATCGCGGGCCTTAAGCCCTGCGGGACAAGTAGCTAGTGGGGTGCTAAGGGGGATTTAGTTTTAGCGCTAAGGCAGGGCAGTGTAACATGGCAGCTAACTTGCATGCCACAGGCAGTTTTTAATATACATTTCTGAGGTACTGCTCAGCTCACTCACTGCCACAGGACAAACTCTAAGGTGCCAGCCACCCACCCTTCCCTTTTTGCTTTATCTTGTTGTGCGTCGTAGGGTAGGTCACCCTTATAATGCAGCTTTAGAAAAGCTGACACATCAGGCTATCAGGGCTGTACCGGGGCAATTATTAGTCTAATACTCTGGGTGATGGTTAGGCCAAGACTTTGTTATTTGATAATAACTTTGGAATAGAAAATGTTTTGGTATATGTCAATGTTTTGAAAGAACACGTTGTTTGGTTATTTCAATTTAGTAAATAAACGACCATGGCCATTCTCCAACCTGATGTGTCATAGCCCCTCAAGAACAGCTGGGCAGTACTTATGTACCTCCTTTCTTCACCGACAGGGCATGGGTGGCACCTATAGTATGGGTGGCATGGGTGGCACCTATAGTATGTGTGTGTGTGGCAATGGGGGAGACTGCTTGCCCAAGCTTCCCTGGCTGGAAAAAAAATAGGCCTTTATTTTTCCTTTTTACCTGCAATTGAAAATATTATGTATTGTTTTTTAAGTGCCTTGATGGTTTGTGCTTCTAAAAGTTGCATCTGGAAAGTTATCAATGTCTTTCCACGAAGCCCAGGTGTAGACATTTACATGTGTACTCACATCCATGTAAACTCATTGCTGATTCACTGCTCTTAGTAAGGCGACCAAGTGCTTCAAAGCAGGCCATTACCTGCATCCCCGTGCCCTGACTTATTATGAAAAGTAGCGCTGAAACTTAACGAAACTCTTCCCAGTCTGGAAGCCAGTAGAAACACCACACATACGCCACTATATCGCCGTCACCCACTAAACACACATCACACAATAATATCCCCGCAGAAACACCTTCACATATTAATACATAATCAGGCACTGAAACTCACCCCAAGGTGCTGATGAAGCCGCACACGGTCCCCTCTGCGTATAGGGAGACGATGTCCCCAATGTGCAGGAAGCTGGACATCTCACTCATCTTGGCGGTCTCCTCCACAGATTGCACCGAAGGTCCCAGAAATCAGGTGTGGACAGAGTGCATTACCCTAGGGCAGTCTGAACTACCCTAACAACACTCTTATCTCTCAAATGTGCCTGACTTCTGTTTCAGTTCCTTTCCTAAGTCTGATAATCTATTCTTGTTGAGCAATGCCCGACTGCGCCTTTATTTGCGTTTAATTTGTATATTCTCTCTCTCTCTCTCTCTCTCTCTCTTTCTCAGTCGTGTCTGGTTTGCTTGTGTCTGCATGTGTCGCCTTCCCTCGTATCACATCATTCTCCGTCACGTTGTACTTCTGACTTCCTCTCTTCAACTTTACCTCCCTCTCTTTTTTCACTAGTTGCCTCCTTCTCTCACACTCGTTCTCCCAAGTGCACGCTGACTCCGGTCTTTCTCTTGTTCTTACCAGTCTGACCCTCCTCCTTTCTCATTCCCTCCCTTCACCTGTACATAAATAACCAGGAAGTTTTCTTAAATGCAAGCACTGTCTGCCGCACAGGCACACCCCTGCACCCGCGCCACAACGCAGGCTGTTAACTCCATCCTCGCACTGTTGCTTCCTCGTGTGTGTGGATGCTTGTGAGGTGCTCATTGTGGGCAATAAAGAACAACATGTATATAATATTAATGCACACATTTGTTCAAATAATGTCTTACATATTGCCAAAAAAATAGTTTTCAGGACAATTTAAGCATTTCATAGGTAACAACATTAAAGCAAACTGTAGAGCTTCGTGCAAAGTGTGTCAAATAATTAAAGGAAAACAAAAATATTTTTCTTTAAAACACTGATTATTCTTTCTCATTTAAGTGGCAGGAAGTACCTGTAGAACCCAAATGGCGGTGGGCAGGTGTGACGCATAGCCAGCACGATCCATACAGACAATTATGTCACCCCATTTGTCCTGATGTAAAGACATATAAGAAGCTATATGCCTATCCCAGAAATGTTTGAATTTCCTCACTGTATAAGCTTCGGAGAGGCCGTTTCACTTATCTATCACCCTCACAGTTAAGGAACGCTTCCTTACATAATAATCAAATTTTTTATTATGACTTCTTTTTTGTTCTAATGTTTCTCTACTTTGAAATACATTATTCTCCTGGACATTATTAAACTGTTTTAGGTACCGTATTTATTTTATGTATTTAAATTGGTTTGGATGGTTCTTATTTGATGTCTGACAACTTTTTTTCTCTTCCATTTGTTCGACCGAGCTGCTTCTAATTATTCAATAATATCCGGTTTCACATAAGGGTAGAATAAGTCTACCTGTTTCAGGAAAAACAGGATTTTGAATTGGTTTTGTGACAAGGGGTTTTTTGATGATCACTTATCTCTGTTCAGAGGCTTCTTATTTCACATCCTCCTGAGAGGATTTTACTGCTTTTGTCAATAAGGATATATTCAAATTTGCTTGGAATAAGCAGGTGTTTGTAGCATTCTCGGGCAGTGGTGGGATTCAGCCGATTCGCACCGGTTCGCGCGAACCGTTTCTTAAAAAAATGATCTCTTCGCGCAAACCGTTTCTTAATTACCATACTATAGGCCGCACTTTCCCCCCACTTAAAGCCATTGTGCAGCCTATAATTGGTTTTAGGATACAGATCCCCCGCGGCGCTGCAGGGGACTTGGATCCTCCTTTCCGGCTGCAGCGGGCGTCTGTGCGATGCAGATAACCCCACTGCTGCCGGCGACTCCACCCACCCTCCTCACTGAACGGGGCTGTTACCGCCCACGAAGGTCACTGAGTCTCGCTGGCCAGCTGACTCAATTCTATTTAGGATCAACGGGGACCCCTGTCAATTCGAAATAGAATTGAGTCAGCCGGCGCCGCTCAATAACTTTCATGAGTGGCACCAGCGCTGCTGAATGACCTTTGTGGGCGGTGTCAGCCCTGTTCAGTGAGGAGGGTGGAGCCACCGGCAGCAGCAGCGATTGTTTGACAGTGGGAATCCAGCAGAGTGTGCATCGGGGTCTTCGGTCAGGTAAGTTGAAGTAAGTGGGGGCATGCTTGGCAGTGGGAGGCTGGAAAAAAGATGGCTATGGGAGACTGGGGGCAAAGGCAAACTCTGTCCCAAATTTCCAATAGGCATCTTTGTCACCAAATAGCTTCCCATAGTCCCATGTTTAGCGACAAAGATGCCTATGGGAAACTGGGGGCAAAGGCAAATTCTGTTACCAGTTTCCCATAGGCATCTTTGTCATTAAACATGGGACTATGGGAAGCCATTTAATGACAAAGATGCCTATGGGAAACTGAGGACACAATTAATGTGATTAATTAATGGTAATTTAAAGTATGCACGGGTGCTTTTTTAGATGACTGCTTGAGATTTTTTTAATGTGACAAATGCAATTGATAAAACATCAAAG
>VKOC01033110.1:0-11042 GCA_009364415.1 Spea multiplicata | reverse complement strand
ATAATAGTTATACATACATTCATACAGAAGGTCCATGTCCCACAGCACTTACACTAGAGGTACGGAGTGAATTCAGTCAAGAATAGGGGTGCGAGTGCAGATAATGGTCGTCTGACCACAGAACCCTACGCTGCTCTGAGTCGCATGATAAATAGTATGGATTGATGGTATTGAATAGCTCATTTGTTTTTCTAAGAGACAGCTTTGTTTATGCACACGGACTTAATCAGGACCTTGGTGTAATGTTCTAATGCCTGTTTCAGGCAATAACCAATACATCACATCTAACGGAGAACATCCAATTCATTAGCAGGCACCAACTATTTATAACAATCTGTCACTTGCCAATCTAAAATTTATAAATCCAGGCTAACATCTACTCGGCTCCCATCGCCGCTTCATTGCTCAAGATGAAGGGGGTTTGTTTGTGAAGAAGTACAGAGAAGTCAGATCGTAAGATTGTTTGGTCTCCTGCTGACAAACACAAAGATTAAAAACATATTTTTTATGAACTTGTGTTAAAGCAATGAAATAGAAAAATTAACAGATTGATAGAATATATACACTGGAATTCAAAAAAAATGTGTCCATTGAAATAACATGAAATGTATCAGAAATCCAGCGCAGACGGGGTTAATGTTGTAAATGACATATAAAAGACACTTATTGACAAACAAAACAAACACATTATAGGTAGTTTAATGAATAGATGTAGTTAAGCTGCGATAGGTCAAGAAATCATGAATTTGGATAATATCACAAGAATTCCACTACTATTCCGCACTGATATCAAACGGAGCTCGGCTCAGAAGCTGATTTTACAACAAAGGAGAGCAAATTACCAGAGCCCAAACCCAACGCTGCAAATATATACATAATAATCCTGAGGCTTTAGCATTGAATTCTGTATTCTGGTCAAAAGCGCACAAGCCCACCGGCCACGTCAAGGCTGGACTTCCGCCGGCCAAGTGATCGTCTGTGATAGGAAAGCAGGTGGGCTTTATATTAATCATTAATGGAGGCCTCAAAACTTCAGAGAGAGGGGCGATGAATGTCCACCATCGGTGAATATTAGGCATGCGTTTCCACAGAACCAAGGAAATAGATAAATAAAAAATAACAAATGCAATTCTTTGACAACTCTGGCGTGAACTGAAGCGTTATAATGGCTGCTTGTTTTAGTTGAAGATGATAGCGTGTAACCATCAAATGTTTATGACATATAACTGATAAAATAACAGAGCTGTGAAGCTTCCAAAAGTTTCATTACCGTATTTATCGGCGTATAACACGCACTTTTTAAACAAAAATACGAAGTTAAAACCTTACCTGCGTGTTATACGCTGATAAATCCTAGAGCTGCACGATCTGCAGCCGCGTCTCCCGCACTTCCGGTCCTGCGGAGGGTGCGTGTTATACGCCGGTGCGTGCTATACGCCGGCAAGTACGGTATTTAACTTGCTGTTTCATTCGGCAAAATAAGTAACATTACAGGGAGATCTCAATGAAACCACGTTCAGTGGCAAATCCTTCCTCACGTTAGGCACCCATGCCGTGGCCCTCCAGATGATCAACAAAACCTTTGAGAAAGAAAAGTACAAAGGTTTAGTCCAGGGGCTCCAAGAATCATACCTGATTACATAGCATCTGGTACATCTTGTGATTTCCTGGTGGTGTTTACCCTTGCCCTCCACCCCAGGTTGCCCATTCCCTACCCTCCATCCTCCATTGTGAGCTAGCCTCTGGTTCCTACCTCCCATAAGGAGCAGGAGATACCCTCAGCCAACCAGGCCTGACCTTTCTAGGTACAATAATATATGTAAACGGCCTAAACCAAATTCAATCAGATCATGTGGATCCGACTTACCTCCCTAACTTGATATAATAGATTATGACTACACTTCAGATGTGTCATTTCCCCTAGATTGCTCTTCTTGTCCGTTAACGATATATTGGCTTTCAATGTATCCTTCAGTCCACATGCCTTGAAAAATGAAAATGTATATGATCTCGACACGTATTCACCTTCTCATGGTGAACACGCTATGCAAAATTCATTGTTACCTTGCTCAGATGTGACGGTGACAGATGATGAGATTGAAGCTCGAACTTTAATTCCATGGCGTTACATTATTCATTCTGTTCAAAATGTTCTCCCTCCGCCGCAGAAAAAAAAAAAGGGATGCTTGATTTATTCTTCGGAATCCATAGTTTATTAAGCCTGGGATTGCAAAGAGAATGTTTTAGTGTTTGAAAGATGAATACAGTGTTTGAAAACATGAATGACAGAATACAGTGTTTCCTGGGGAAAAGGAGAAAAAGAAAGAAACGATAAAATAAAAAAAATAACTGTTATAGTAAAAGAAAAAAGTTTTATTAAGATAAAGTGTAAATAATAAACCATTAAACTTGAAGGCAAGTAGTTTAATGATTTTTTATTGAGACGCCTGTGCTCAAGCCAGGATATCCAAAACCTGTGGCCATCAAGTACATGTGTTTAATGGTATTCTGCTTCTTGGTGGCGGGTGGTCAACACAGCCTGCAGGGGTTAAACCACCTATAGGATCTGCTGATGAATGGCAAATTTACAAAATTATTTATTTTTTCATACTTTAGGTGTTTTTCTAGGACGTTACATTCAAATGCAATACACTTCATCAGGCCAACAGAAAACTGTTGTCCCATAAGCTTTTGGGGCCACAGAGGTCTCTCCTTCAGATGGATCTTTTCCTATCTTTCCCTACGTTGGCCCAATAAAAGGTATCACGACTAAAGACTTATATTCTTTTGGACCAATATGGCTATATAAATTGGATTACATTCCAAACAACTGTTGTAAGCTTTGTTATGTATAATGTGCCGCTTTATGTATTGTTAAATTATTATTATTATTTTTTTTTTTTTTTAATCAAAGAAAGTACGAATAACATATCTATTTTTTTTTTTTTATTATTATTATTAACTCATTACAGCACTATCATGTCTTTTTGTGATTACCTGCTTCTTGTGTTTTGTTTTCATGTCTTTCCTGGTTAAAAATATATATATATTCCCATTATGATGAACAGGAAATATTCACTGCAAATGGGCAGAGGCAGACATTTCAGTAAGTGCCAGGGACGTAACTAGAAACCTCAGGGCCCAGGTGCTAGAATCTGTTAAGGGCCCCCCACCCCCAACTCCTGTGGTGGTGGCTCAAGGCCTGTGTCTGGCTGCGCACGGCTTCACTTCTGAGCGCCGGCATATGAGACAAATGCCTCACGCTCCCAACACTGCACTCTGGCCAGCGCTGAGGCAGGCGGCGGCAGCGGCGGGGAGAAGAGTTTTCAGCAGCCGCTCGGCACCCCTTGGGCCCCCCTGACTGGCAGAACTCCAGGGCCCGGTCGCAGCCTACCCCAGTAGGTCCGCCACTGGTAAGTGCCCCACCAATGACTCCCTTAAGCCTTGCCATGGACACTGCCTACAGCTGATTGCGAAACCAATGATGTAGTTCTGCAATTTAACCACTAGATGGTGCTAACGGATCCCTTAACTTTCAGCATGCAGCCGTATGTTCCATGCCTCAATCATGTCAGATTTTTAATAACTATAATTTTAATTGGATCTGTGTGAAGTCAAGATACCAAGCAGCAAGTGCGGTAGATTGATAGCCAGATATACTGATGAAATGAGTCATCGGATGCAGATAAGTCTTGGTGTAATAAGCATTGGATCTGAGCAAATTCAGAACTTGCGATTTCGGAAACTAAATCGGATGCTGTTTTCGTGACAAGCCTAGGACACCATGGCAACGAATAATGCTCGTGGCCATAAAGGAAACAGACATACATTTGTATTGCATGATGATGTCGTGGAAAGAAAGAAAATGTGTGTTTTACAGATAAAAAAAATATAATTAAAAAAAGTTACTGAGAATCAAAGTTTGTGAAAAGTTTGTACAATCAGAAAATAGTTTGGCGAATTCAAAAAAGAAAAACTAAAAATGTAACTTTTTTGACTGAAAGACTGAAACTTCCCTGTAAGTCTCTGTTTCATGTTAATGTGGATATTTACATTGGATGAAAAATTATAAAAATTCTATAAATTTATGTGGTATATTACTAAAATTCCTTATCTCATGTTAAAACATGAAATGCATACATACAGACACACTTCACTTTCCATTTTTGTCCAATTGCAGAATTGTTTTTATTAACAAAAACCCGTTGAACTCTTAAATTCACACAGATGATCACCAAATCCTTGAAGTAAAACAGTATTTTATTTTCTTATTATTGTATTATTATTTATATTATTATTCAGTGCCTAAAAACCCTTCTTTAATGTGAATTGGGGTTCCTTTGTGTTTCTTTTTTTATTATATGAATTTGTAGATTAGTGGAAATGAACTTTTATTGGATATTCAATAAAAAATGTATTTAAACCGGGGGGCACAACAAAAAAGAAGGAATAACAATAAACAGAGTGTTACTCACCTCATACCTCATAGCCCCCTGAACCAGAACATCTCACTGGTCAGCAGCGCAGGAGCACTGAAAAAAAGAATTTTAGCTCAACTGGAATGGGAGGCAAAAAAGGTAGAAACACTCCAAATCCCGAGAAAAAAAAAGAAGGGAAGCCTGGTGCAGATGTCAACAACAGTTGGGAGGCTTCATCAGGGAAACCAAAGCCGTTGGAAGTTTAAATAACCCCAGCAGAAATCTGATATACACTATTCAACATAATAAAGGGAACACTAAGATTACACATCCTAGATCTGAATGAATGAACTAATCGTATTACATACTTTCATCTTTACATAGTTGAATGTGCTGACAACAAAATCACACAAAAATTCTCAATGGGTCTGGATATGGAGTCACACTCAAAATCAAAATGGAAAACCACACTACAGGCTGATGCAACTTTGTAATGTCCTTAAAACAAGTCACAATGAGGCTCAGTAGTGTGTGTGGCCTCCACGTGCCCGTATGACCTCCCTACATTGCCTGGGCATGCTCCTGATGAGGTTGCGGATGGTCTCCTGAGGGATGTCCTCCCAGACCTGGACTAAAGCATCAGCCAACTCCTGGACAGTCTGTGGTGCAACTTGGCGTTGGTGGATGGAGCGAGACATAATGTCCCAGATGTACTCAATCAAATTCAGGTCTGGGGAACGGGCGGGCCAGTCGATAGCATCAATGCCTTCCTGCTGACACACTCCAGCCACATGAGGTCTAGCATTGTCTTGCATTAGGAGGAACCCAGGGCCAACCGCACCAGCATATGGTCTCACAAGGGGTCTGAGGATCTCATCTTGGTACCTAATGGCAGTCAGGCTACCTCTGGCAAGCACATGGAGGGCTGTGCGGCCCCCCGAAGAAATGCCACCCCACACCATAACTGACCCACCGCCAAACCGGTCATGCTGGAGGATGTTGCAGGCAGCAGAACGTTGTCCACGGCGCCTCCAGACTCTGTCACGTCTGTCACATGTGCTCAGTGTGAACCTGCTTTCATCTGTGAAGAGCACAGGGCGCCAGTGGCGAATATGCCAATCCTGGCAAACGTCCTGCACGGTGTTGGGCTGTAAGCACAACCCCCACCTGTGGACGTCGGGCCCTCATACCACCCTCATGGAGTCTGTTTCTGACCGTTTGAGTGGACACATGCACATTTGTGGCCTGCTGGAGGTCATTTTGCAGGGCTCTGGCAGTGCTCCTCCTGCTCCCCCTTGCACAAAGGTGGAGATAGCGGCCCTGCTGCTGGGTTGTTGCCCTCCTACGGCCTCCTCCACGTCTCCTGATGTACTGGCCTGTCTCCTGGTAGAGCCTCCATGCTCTGGACACTACGCTGACAGACACAGCAAACCTTCTTGCCACAGCTCACATTGATGTGCCATCCTGGATGAGCTGCACTACCTGAGCCACTTGTGTGGGTTGTAGACTCGGTCTCATTCTACCACTAGAGTGAAAGCACCGCCAGCATTCAAAAGTGACCAAAACATCAGCCAGGAAGCATAGGAACTGAGAAGTGGTCTGTGGTCACCACCTGCAGAACCACTCCTTTATTGGGGGTGTCTTGCTAATTGCCTATAATTTCCACCTGTTGTCTGTTCCATTTGCACAACAGCGCGTGAAATTGATTGTCCATCGGTGTTGCTTCCTGAGTGGACAGTGTGATTTCACAGAAGTGTGATTGACTCCGAGTTACATTGTGTTGTTTAAGCGTTCCCTTTATTATTTTGAGCAGTGTATATACGATATAGTTTGTCAGGGCCAGACTGGCGATTACTGATGCATAGCCGCAAGTTACATTTTTCTGCGTAGCGTGCGGCCAGTGCCGGCCACGGCAGTACTTGGTGGGTTGCTGGAGCAGCAGATCTAGTCAGTATGGGGCAATGTCGGCTCGGGCAATGGCCAATGTGCCAGATGGCAAGTCCGTGCCTAGATTACTGTACGTGGATACAAAATTACTTAATGTTTCCTAAGCACAAAGTTGCTTACCATGTTGCCTGTCATTAAGATATATAAAGGATGAAGGATGTATACAATATTAGGCGAAAAAATTGCCCACTATATTGGGTTTGAATAGTATGTTCATCACAAGTTGTTACATCCATTAAGAAATACTCGCAAATAAGGAAACAGCTATAATTCCAACTGGACAGTACATGCACATAAGAAAAATAGGTTTCCTTACTTGATTATTTGGTTTCCCATATGTCAGAACATACTGAGTAAATAAAATATGTTTTATTCTTTTTTTTAAATTATGTCATGTGATACAATTTGTCACCTAAACATGTTCCTCAAACAGTGCAACATAAAACACACAACGCTAATTCAAATGTACGACCGGTACAAGAATGACAATTTTTTTTTCATTTTTCTTGTATAAATTACTTTTATTAATAAACTTCCACTGTTTTCTATGCTTTCTGTTCACCGTAAAAGTCCTCCTAGGATGACGGCGTCATTTTAATAGATTCCTAGCTGCCAAGTCATCAGGAGGAACTCCCCAAAGCCGAGGCAGTGTGTTCCTAATGATCTGATGGGATGCAGGTGTTCGTCGCCAGTGACTTGATAGCGGCGTTACTGGATGATACACGTTCAAGACGCTGCACTTATGAGACGTGCTCCCTCTCGAAAGGCACCAGCTGTTTTCACTTTAACTTTATTTGGTGTTATTATTAACTGATTTCTCAAACAAAATTTACTCTGTGATGCTAATCGCTTGGTTTTTTTTTAAATCCACTAAATAGACGAGGAACAGTAAGCTGTTTTAAAACTTCTGTTTATATTGTCTGAAGAACAACAGGGAATACTTATGAAAAGCAATTCTGAAGCAAAGTTTGAAAAATTGGTCACCATAGCAACCATTGGAATGGTTCAATCAGCACGAACATTCCAATGGTTACTATGGTGATTAAAAAGTCAGCGTTGGCTCTAGGTCCCCTGCCTGGCATCAAAATAATGTCAGGAGGGTCCTCTGGACCTGTACAGGAACGCGTGGACCTTGGGAGGGTGATTATCCTCCTAAAGCATCGTTCCGTAGTGAGGTCCATCATCCCTAGACTACCAAATGGAGAAAAGTTTAAAAACTGAAACAACTGTTTCTTATGTCCTTTCAAAAATCTAAATGATGATACGTTACAAACTTCAAATCAATATCTGTTCTTTGTTTCAATGTCTGTCTTTCTATATATCTTAGAGGTGTTGAGAGAAATAGAGAACTTGAGAGCAGATGAGAACCCGTGAGTGCCTGTGGAGATTTACTGTATATACACACACACACATACTAACTTTGGTCTTTCTACCTTGATCGCTAAATGTTAGGGAGCTTGAATTGATTGAATATCTTAATCTCATTTATCTAAATACCTCCCTACTCTTCCCTGGTAGGGTCACCTTCAGCCACTTGTCCTGCAAAAGATTGGCGATGTTTTGAAGGTCAGTGACCGGCTCACGCAGAAGGAATAAATTAAACCTTTATACATCCTACATAGTACAAGGGGCAGCACTTTACACGTTCCCAGCAGAAACAATTGCGATTTGTATATGTGTTCTTGAGAATGCTAGGGGATGATCACAAAGGCATAACAAACATGGCCGTCTCTAGCCAGAGTTAAAGGGGCAAGGACCTAAAATGCACATAGATAGGGGACGGATAACCCAGCGAGAATTATATAAGAATAACAACTGCCATAAAACCAGACATATGAAACTTCCTATATTGACTGAACACCAAACCAAGGTTGTAGTAGAGCCTACATCCAAATGACTGGCCAGTCACTAAGTAAATTCATTCCCGTGTTATGTCGAACAAGGTGTAAGGTTCTGCAGGGTCGTATATCCATTAATAAAATCTATATCCCTGATGGCCTTGTTTGTGTTTACCTTTATTGTCAATTCCATAGGAAGCCTTTTTTTTTCCCATCAGTAATCACGCTCTCCCATGCTCTCCATTACAAATTCTATTTCCAGCATCCCGGTGAATTGAATAATAACCCTGATTAATTAATGAATCCCTGGTGCTTATTGGTTTTATTGATTCTCATTAATTTATGAATTGCTGCAACTTATTGATCAGTTGGGTCATCATGACTAATTTATAAATTGCTTGATCCAACATCCGAATTGATTTTGGAACAGGCATCTAATAAACTACAGCATTGATTTTTTTGTGTGTGTGTTGTTTTGAATAGCAATCAGTGTCATTACAGAGAAAGAAAACAAATATGTCGCACTTCGCCCCATGTCCCGATAACATTTGTGTATACTGTAACGGATGCTGGGAATGGGGCGCTTGTGCCTCACATCCCTGATTCTGTGGCTGCTGATGGGGAAGGGGTACGGACCCTCGCATCCCTCCACCTCTGACTGCCGCTGAGGTTGGGGCACTTGCACCCCGTTGAGATAGGGGTTCTGTAGCACCGCTAGCTCCAATGCCCTTAACACAAACCAAATGCCATTTTCAAGTGCAGTACGTGGTCACTCTCCGGGCTACCCACAGGACTACCCTGTGGATAGGTTTCGTTTCCGACTGATATTCCCTTAACAATTCCTCTACACGCAAGTATGGGTTCTCTAGAAGTCAAAATCTGCCACCTAGTTCTGCTTGTGTCCCAGATGGTGGTATGAACTGTCTGTGAGGAAGACAAATCCCACCGCTGTAACCAGCGTAACGGGAACCACCGGGTCTAGCGGGACGTCACTGCCCGTCGCTGCCACCGTACTTGTAGTCAAAGCCTGTTACAGGATGGGTAGCAGCTCTGATTCTCAGAGTAAAGGTGCTCCTCTGGGGAAAGGGGTCTCCCAAAGAAGTTTATTGGCGGACTGGGCTTAGCTTATATAGTCACTTCACCGGGGTAATGGAAATTGACAAACACAGGAAACGGGAAAGGATTAACATAATTAACACAAAACTAGCAAGAGATTATGCAGAACATCAGCACCATAATTCAACAATGGTGAAAACACTGCAGAGGTGAATGGGTTAGGGAAGAAACACTTAACCATAGACTAGACATTCATTCTTAATACACATGAAATGGAAACAACAGGGTAAATATACAAAATATTACAATTTAACCCCTGTAAATCAATGTCAAATCTCAGTTCCAATAACCCATAAAATGAGAGTTCAGTATCTGTTATATACATGATGTTTAAGGCGAAATACCCTTATACCTAGGGATGGGTGAATTATTCACCTAACTTGAGAAAAGTTATTGTTTTCTGTGTAGGGATGTTTATGTATATACTGTATATATATATATATGCATTCATAGCTGTGAAATGTAAATTCATATGAATCAAGAGCCACATTAATAGCTGCAGACAATGAAGTGAAAATGCAGCTGAAGGTCATTAGTACATATTAATTATTAGCATATATCACTGATGCAGACCTTCTTTCTGTAGCAATTATGCAGAGCAATACTTGCGCGGATTTTATATATGGCAACAGCACCGAGCATTTTAGGAATGGTTCTAGGAAATGCCAAGAGGGCTAACGTAATTATTTATGGACTCGCCTAATGGTTGAGCCGCCATATTGCAGAATTACTATACCAGGCCAAATTAATACGAGAAGCAGTTCTATACTTTGTTTTTCTCTGCGGATCCATTTGCAACAGGGTGGAGCCTGGAGCACACCCTCACCCCTGATTGGAGGAATGAAAGAGAAGCCCCTCCCTATTGCAGAAGAGAAAGTGAATGAGAGAAAATGACAACAATTTTCTTTTCCAAATTAAAAAAAAAGCCCTACCAATTTTGTCGAAACCAAAAATTGGTTGTTTGAAAACGAATGGGCCAAAACCGAAATGAAAAAAGCCTATTACATAAATATCCCTTACAACCACGAGATACTAACTAAAAGAAGTTCTCCTTTAACCCCTTAACGACAAAGCCTGTACATGTACGGGCTGCCATTAAAACTGCACCCAACCAGGTACTGCATCCAACCATGGAAGGTCAATGGAGCCCAGCTCACTAATCAGTGTGATTAGTAATAAATAAATAAATAATTTTACATTTAAAAAAAAAATAAAAAAATATTGTTCAAAAAAAATATGGTAACATGTAAAAATCCCCACTGTCACCAAAAAAATAAATACGTTTTTAATGAGCAAGTCCTAAAATTCTTTATCTTCACAAAAATTCCCGCATGGAAAGAGTTAAAAAATTGGCATTATAAATGCCCATAGGGTGTCTAGTTTTAAAAAAATGTATGAGTTGATGGGGTAAATTGAATTGGCCGGGTTCAAAGATGTCCCAAATATGGGACATGGGGGCAGTAGGACCAGATGTCTAAATGCAAAAAAAATATTAGGTGTTGTTAGGCAGTGACATATACCAGGAGCTGTACATTTACCTGGAGTACAACAATTTTTTTTTACTACCATAAAGTTTTAAAAAGGCTGATGGTAGAACTAGAGCATGGAAATGGTTAAAATACCAGCATTTGAAATACCTTGGAGTGTCTAGTTTTTAAAAATATATGGTTTGATGGGGTAAATTTCATTGGCCGGCTTCAAAGATATCTGAAATAGCACATGG
>VKOC01033103.1:0-10453 GCA_009364415.1 Spea multiplicata | reverse complement strand
TACCCTAATCTAACATAATCCAACACTGCATATATTACCCCTAATCTAACATAATCCAACACAGAACATATTACCCCTAATCTAACATAATCCAACAGAACATGTTCCCCATTAAGACCGTTTCTTCTTCTAAAGTAGAGTTTTAAGGGACACAAATCCCCCCTCCGTGCACAAACTATTCACCCCTCACTCTGTTTCTGCCCCCTCGCCTGGGTATGTTTATATGTTCTCTCTTGCAGGCCCTCACCCTGTGGCAAAGTACCTGGCCTCCATCGATAGTAAATACAGCTCCCTTTTCATGGATTTAGCGTGGAGGGACGTGTTTTGCCAAGCGGAGCCTCCCGCGTCAGGTGAGAGTTTCTGCCCTCCTTGGGGCAGGTGGATATCTGGCAACCGTTTTGTAAAAGAGTTGTGATTTCGTGTCCTGTCACCTACAGACCGGCTGGATGTGGCGGGACGAGTGTCGCAGTATCTGACCGGGGCGTCCGTCACTCACCAGCTATCCATTTCTGAAGCAATGCTGACTTACCGGCAGCGGAGGTGAGCGGGAGCGTGCGCCGCCGGGGATTTGTATGTCGGGGAATCTGTGATGATGCGAATGTTTATTGCCTGACCACGCTCTGTGTGTTTACACCTTTAGCACAGACCCGCAATGGTATGCTCGGGGTACAAAGGCTGTGTGGTGTGTGTGATTTCTGCCCCCGGGCATCCATAAACAGCCTCCATTTGCCCAGCATCGGGCTGCAGTTGCCAAGCTTCAGGTTGCTTGAAGTTCTCTTTGGTGCTGCAATTGGCCGGTAAATACCCTCATCCCCGGCCTATTAACCGGTTATTATCTGTCAGCCTTACCGGTCCATCTCAGTGAGTCCCCGGAGACGCCGGTGCCGCGGCATCAGCGCTCAAACCAGATTTACCCCTGACTAATGGTGATGAGCGAGAGGAGAGAGGAAGTGTGTGTATAATATACATGTGAGTGTATGGTGTTATTGTGAGTGAGTGTGCGTTACTGTATGACAGTAGTATGTGTGTATTAGTGTATGTTGTAGCATGTTTGAGTGTATAGTGTTAATGTGAGTGAATGTGTGTTACTGTATAACAGTAGTACGTGTGTGTTAGTGTATGGTGTTATTGTGAGTGAGTGATTGTGTGTTACTGTATGACAGTAGTACTGTGTATTGGTGTTATTGTGATGTGAGTGAGTGTGTGTTACTGTATGACAGTAGTACGTGTGTGTTAGTGTATGGTGTTATTGTGAGTGAGTGAGTGAGTGAGTGAGTGTGGGTTACTGTATGACAGTAGTATGTGTGTGTTAGTGTATGGTGTTATTGTGAGTGTGTGTTACTTGCTTGACAGTTGAACGTGTGTATTAGTGTATGTTGTAGCGTGTGTGAGCGTATGGTGCTAGCTGGAATGTGTTATTGTATGGCATTACAGTGTGTGTTGGGGTATGGCATTAGCATGTGTGTTACTGCATGGTGTTAAACAGTGTATTTACGCTTGTAGATTGTGTTAGCGTGAGTAGGGTTTGGTGTCAGTGTGTGTTCGTGGACTGTGATAGTGTGTGGGTCAGTGTCTGGAGTTAGAGTTTCCGAGGTGAGTCTGGGGTAGGTGGCGTGAGGGAGTGAAGGGATGTAGTGTGTGTACATGTACGGTGTGTACATGTAAGAGTACGGTGTTAGAGAGAGTTTGTGGATCAGAATGCGCATGGGTGTCGGAGAAGTAAGGCACCCGGGGGCCATTACCCCTAGGCTCACCCCCGGATATCTGGAGCTCTACTACACGTGACTGCAGCTTGCTGGTGATGATCTGTTCCTGCAGGTCTTCTGGGTCCCTGCTTAGTATCTCATCCTATTGGGATCATTGTTTGTGATCTGCTCTAGTAGGTAGTCTAGATCCTTGTTGGGGATCTGTTACTGTAAGATGGTTGTTGGGGATCAGTTACTGTAAGGTGATTGTTGGGGATCTGTTACTGTAAGGTGATTGTTGGGGATCTGTTGACAGAGTTAGTTGCCGGCTTGGGATCTGTTGACAGAGTAAGCTCCTAGTAGGAGATCTGCTGACGGAGTTAGTTCCCTGCTGGGGATCTGTTGCTGTAGTTAGCTGATATCTGGGGATCTACTTTATGCAGGTTTTTGGGATTGTTGCGAAAGATCTATTCTTGTTGAAGGGATATCTGCAGAATATGTGTCCCCGGGGGGCCGGGATCTGGCCCACACTGTAGGGAGAGTTGGAGAGATTTCATGATGGATATAAAACATGTCTTGAGATCAAACACAGAGGCAGATGCCCTGGACAGTCTGTGTATATCCATCCAGCATAAGTGTCCTGTTAGATGATGTCATACTTCTGATTGGCTGCAGTGTCCTGTGGAGTGACCTCATATGTCTGATTGGCAGCAGTGTCCTGTGGACTGACCTCATATATCTGCTGGGCAGTAGTGTCCTGTTGAGTGATCTCATAGGTCTGATTGGCAGCAGTGTCCTGTTGCGTGATCTCATAGGTCTTGATTGGCAGGTTCTGGATGACCTCATAGGTCTGAGTTGAGTGACCTCAAAGTCTTGATTGCTGCATGTGAGTGACCTCATACGTCTATTGCTGCATCCTGTTGAGTGACCTCATACATCTATTGGCTGCAGTGTCCTTGAGTGACCTCATACATCTGATTGGCTGCAGTGTCCTGTTGAGTGACTTCATACGTCTGATTGGCTGCAGTGTCCTGTGGAGTGACCTCATACGTCTGATTGGCTGCAGTGTCCTGTTGAGTGATCTCATACGTCTGATTGGCTGCGGTGTCCTGTTGAGTGACTTCATACGTCTGATTGGCTGCCGTGTCCTCTTGGGTGACCTCATACATCTGATTGTCAGCAGTGTCCTGTTTGGTGATCTCATACATCATGCATCTGGCTGGTTGCCGTGGTTTGTGGCACAGCCAGTTACACACTTCCAGCCGTGTCTGTGTGGCATGTATGATTCTCACCTCATGTTTCTTTGGTTTCTGGCTGTCCAGGAAGAGAAGTCTTTACTTTGATTTTTATACCAGGTACTGTTGCCCCTCGCACCCTTTAATACTCATCCGTCTTCTACTGCTCATCACCCTCTACCCTACTAATGTTGCCTGAATTGCACATCCATCTCCAGAAAGCCACGTGTCCCCTGCTGCTTGCCAGGCTTTGGCCCTGCTTGTTCCGGTCTGCACTTGCCTCTCCCCCAGCATCTCTTGCCTTCCTGCCCCACTGCTCACGTCTCTCTCTGTCCTCCCATTTGACTCATTACTGTCGGCCCTTCACATGCGACTGTGTTTCAGGCTCATTGCCATCTGGCTCCACATTGATCTGTTGACTGTGTGAGTGGCCGCTCTGTTTGACGAGTGACTCCCTGGCTGTCTTTAGACTGTAAGATCTCCCTGAGTCCATGTGATACGGGCTCTGCTCGGTCATTGTCCGTGAAAACCGTGCACTCGCTGTGATCGAGGCTTATTGTGAGTAATCAAGGCTTGTGATTGTGACTTTGTGCTCTAATTAATGAAGGCCGGATCCTGTGTGCAGCGGGGAGAGAGCGCTAATAACATTCCGGCTGTCACTTTGCTGCGTATCACTGCTCCATTCTGACTGTACCGTTCATGTGAGCGGCTGTTTCGGCTGTACAGTTTATGTACAGCGGCTATACTGACTCTGTTCAGTCTGTCCATGTTCTGTCTGTATGCGGAGTGGGTATACTCTGATCAGTCTGTCATGTGCCACTAATCTACCACTATAGTGAGAGGGTGGTAGATAAGTGGAACAGCCTCCCAGCAGAGGAGATAGAGGGTAATACAGTGAGGGTATTATAATTCATGGGATAGACATACGGCTCCTGAATATAAGATGAGACCAACGACTAACTAAGGTTTGAGTCTTTACAGCAGGAGCAATGGGTGATTAGATGGGGGCCGGATGGGGCCGATCTGCCAGCGGGTTCTATGTTAATATGTGTGTATGGCAGTTGTACCCGTCGATCTGTTCCAGTTGTTACCATACTGTATGTATGTACTGTGTATGTACTGTGGTTATACCACGACCAGCTCTCACCGTGCTGTCTGTATGTACAGTAGTTATACTTCTGATCAGTATGTGTTACAGTTCCCTATGTATGTACCATGGTATTCCATGGCCTGTTGTGGCTGTCACTGTGCCGTGTGTATATGGACTGGCACGTGTGCATGTATGGTGGTTACTCCGTCGATCTGTTCTGGATGTCATTGGGCCTTGTAGATATTGTGTGCCGTGTGAATGTTTTGTGGTTATACCATAGATGCTTTCCGGCTGTCACTGTGCCGTGTGTATGTTTTTTAGTTATACCATAGATGCTTTCCGGCTTTCACTGTGCCGTGTGTATGTTTTTTAGTTATACCATAGATCCGTTCCGGCTGTCACTGTGCCGTGTGTATGTTTTTTGGTTATACCATGGATCCGTTCCGTTCCCTTCCGGCTGTCACTGTGCCGTGTGTATGTGATTTTTTGTTTATACCGAATAGATCCGTTTACGGCTGTCCACTGTGCGTGTGTAATGTTTTTTGTTATTACATAGTAATGCGTTCCGGCTGTCACTGTGCCGCTGTGTATGTTTTTTGGTTATACCATAGATCCGTTACAGTTGTCAACTGGGCCGTGTGGTGGTGTTTTGTGGGTTATAAGAACGATATCAGAGATGCGTTCCGGGCGGAGGTTGCACTGGCGTTGATCTCGTGTGTGTAATGTTTTTTTGGTTATACCATAGATCCGTTACAGTTGTCACTGTGGGGCCGTGTGTATGTTTTTTTGGTTATACCATAGATATGCGTTCCGGCTTCACTTGCCCGTGTGTAAATGTTTTTTGGTTATTACCATAGATGCGTTCTGCGCTGTCAACTGGTGGCCGTGTGTAAAATGTTTTTTGTTATACGCATAGATCCGTTACGGCTGTCACTGTGCCGTGTGTATGTTTTTTGGTTATACCATAGATGCATTCCGGCTGTCACTGTGCCGTGTGTATGTTTTTTGGTTATACCATAGATGCGTTACGGCTGTCACTGTGCCGTGTGTATGTTTTTTGGTTATACCATAGATCCGTTCCGGCTGTCACTGTACCGTGTGTGTGTTTTGTGGTTATACCATAGATCCGTTCTGTTCCGGCTGTCACTGTACCGTGTGTATGTTTTGGTGGTTATACTATATGAAGCGTTCCGGCTGGGTCAACCATGTACGGTGTGTGTGTTTTTGTGGTTATACACATAGATCCGTTACGGTTGTCACTGTGGCCGTGTGTATGTTTTTGGTTATACCATAGATGCGTTCCCGGCTGTCACTGTGGGGCGTGTGTGTGTTTTTTGTTATACCGCATAAGCATCCGTTCCGCTGTCAACTGTACGGTGTGTATTGTTTTGTGGTTATACTATAGATGCGTTCCGGCTGTGCACTGTACCGTGGTGTGTGTCTTTTGTGGTTATCACCGTAGATCCGTCCAGTTCCGGCTGTCATGTGTATGGTTTTGTGGTTATACGGCATAGATGCGTTCCGGCTGTCTACTCGATGAAGGATGTGTATGTTTTGTGGTTATACCATAGATGCGTTCCGTTCCGGCTGTCACTGTGCCGCGTGATGTTTTGTGGTTATACTATCAGTTGTACATGTCACCAGATATTTTAAGGTGGATTATGTTATTTTTATAAATGTCGATGGGCATATCAGGTGGGAATTATTTCTGCTTTTATTAACCCCAGATTTCATTTTGTTTTTTGCCCCTTTCCCCTCCTCCTTGTTTCTTGTTTCACTTGCTGCGTCCCCCGTATTCTGTGGGTCCCTTTCTACATGTTACTTTCTGTGCACCCCACTTTATCATATCCGACCCCTTCAATCTCATACCACACCCTCACTTCCCATGCCACGCCCCTATTTTCTCATGCTTCATCTCTTCTTGTTCATGCTGCCCCCCTATTTTATCATACCACTCCTCTTTTTTCACATGCCACGCCCCTACTTCCTCATGCCACGCCCCTACTTCCTCATGCCACGTGTCATTGCATCGGGTTGAATGCCTTGTTCTCTGTATTTCTATATGCCTCCTAATACCCCCCTGTATCTTCACATTCTTTTACCCTACTTTCCCACACACCCATGTGCCCTGCTGCCCCTGTGCCCCTACCCTTCTTGCCCCAATAGCGCTGAAGAGGATTCCTGCCAGAAGTTTATTCCGTTTATTGGGGTAAGTTACACTTCTCACATAGCTGGGTTTTGGGTTTTTTTCTTCATTTTTTCCATCAATTCTAGTAAATTCAGCCTAATGAGCAATTTAACTCCGTGGCATTACCGAAATGCATCCCCATAAAGACAGTTGAAATGCCAGGCATGTCATGGGGTTAACCGGACTCAGAAAGCAATCAAAGATCGCTTTTTTCTCCCAGACGGTGTTGCTGTAATGCCTCAATATCGAGGCATTCAGTGACACCGAAAAAACCCACTGTGATCTCTCCTCTCGCAAGATGGTGGTGCCCACTATGCAGACCCCCTGCAGGTTGAATACAGTGACTGCATCCAACTATGCCAGTACAATGTGATTAGTAAAATATATAAAAATGAAAATATAAATAAAATAGCTGAAAATAAATCAATGAAAATGTTTTAACATGTAAAAATAATTCTCCAGTGACGTCGGCAAGGGGGAACCATCCAGATCCAACAACATGGAAAAAAGTCCAAAAATACAAAAAATGAAAAAGTTTATTTTTATGAGTCCGTTTATTTTTTAAGTCCTTAAATTAGCCCTGTATCTTCCCAAAAACCCTGGCATGGAGAAAGTTAAAATACTGGGGTCTGTTCCCCAGGACTGGCACATAGCAAATGTTATGCCAATATTCAAAAAGGGGACAAAAAGTGACCCGGGGAATTATAGGCCGGTTAGTTTAACCTCTGCTGTATGTAAACTGTTTGAGGGTAAGAGATGCTATTTTGGAGAATCTCAATGAAAATAAATGACTCCATATCAGCATTGGGTTTACAAGGGACCGGTCCGGTCAAACTAACCTGATCAGCTTTTATGAGGAGGGGAGCTCAGGACCGGATCGGGGGGAATCGCTGGATGTCAGATATCTTACGGTGCCACATAAAAGGCTGGTACATAAAATGAGAATGCTTGGGCTGGGGCAGAATGTGTGTATGGGGGGTAAGTAACCGGCTCAGTGATAGGAAACAGAGGGTGGTTATTAATGGTACTCTGAGTGGGTGACTGTTACTAGTGGGGTACCACAGGGGTCAGTTTTGGGTCCTATTCTTTTTAATATATTTATTAATGACCTTGTAGAGGGATTGTATAGTAAAGTATCAATCTTTGCAGACGATACTAAGCTCTGTAGCGTGGTTAAACACAATAGAGGACAGTGCACGATTACAAATGGATCTGCATAGGTTGGAGGCTTGGGCTGGGATGTGGCAGATGAGGTTCAACACGGATAAATGTAAGGTTATGCACACGGGGAAGAAAAATCCAGGCTGGGAATATGTATTAAATGGGAAAACACTGGGGACGACTGACATGGAAAAGGACTTCGGAGTCTTGGTTAACAGTAAATTTACCTGTAGCGACCACCAGTGTCAGGCAGCTGCTGCTAAGGCAAATAAAATCATGGGGTGCATCAAAAGGGGCATGGATGCCCACGACAAGGAAATAATTCTACCACTGTACAAGTCACTGGTCAGACCACACATGGAATACTGTGTACAGTACTGGGCACCGGTGTACAGGAAAGATATAGTGGAGCTGGAGAGGGTTCAAAGACGGACAACCAGAGTAATAAGGGGAATGGGAGGACTACATTACCCAGAAAGATTATCAGAATTAGGGTTATTTAGTTTGGAAAAAAGACGGTTTAGGGGGGACTTAATAACTATGTATAAATATATAAGGGGGCAGTACAGAGATCACTCCCAGGACTGTATCTGTAACAAGGGGACATCCTCTACGGCTGGAGGAAAGAAGGTTTCTACACCGGCACAGACGGGGGTTCTTTACAGTAAGAGCGGTGAGACTATGGAACTCTCTGCCAGAGGAGGTGGTAATGGTAAACTCAATAAAAGAGTTTAAAAGGAGCCTGGACCTGTTTCTTGAAAGCAATAATATTACAAGTTCTGGATATTAGATTAATAGGCACAGAACGCTGATCCAGGGATTTATTCTGATTGCCATATTTGGAGTCGGGAAGGAATTTTCCCCCTGGTACGGGGCAGTTGGCATCTGCTTCATAAGGGTTTTTTGCCTTCCTCTGGATCAACACGGTAGGGACACAATATGTATAGAGGTTGAACTTGATGGACTTTGGTCTTTTTTCAACCTTATGAACTATGTTACTATGTTACTAGCATTGTATTAGGACATGGGCACGGACTGACCATATGTCAAAATTCCAAACAACCCAGCCTATGCATGTACTCGGGAGATGTTGCTGAACACATAATGGGGTATTGATTGACAGATACCAGGAGCTGTAAATGTATACCTGAAATACAACGTGTACGAAACAAAACCACCACATACTTTGACAAAGGCTAGTGGGAGAATTAGTGCATGGAAAGAGTTAACATACAAGCATTTGAATACCCTAAATTATCTAGTTTAGAAAAATATATGGTGTTATGGGGGACAATGTAATTAGTCGGCTTTAAAGACATCCCAAATAGGACATGGGGGCAGACTGAAAAAAAATTGCAATATCAAAATGCTACTTGTGCTTATTACTTTATAACTTTGAAAAACATGAAAACTTAAAACATTGGGTACTTCTAATCTCAGGGCAAATAGTAGAATCTATGTAGCAGTTTTTTTTTCATTAGAAAAACAGCTCTTTCCTTAAGGAGTTAATCCACATGTAGCTGCATAATTCCCCCCCCCCCATCTGCGTTGGCCCTTTGTGCCCCCAAAACTATTTCCTTACAGGAGATGTGTTCCTTAGTTCAGGAATTCTTTAATATGCACCAACAGCAGTGGGGCTTTCAGCGACAGGAAACTGGGAGGCTGTTCCACTTTTCTACTACCCTCTCAGTAAAGTAAAACTTCCTTCCATTCCATCTCAGCCTCTTGTCTCTTGTTGTAATTTTTCTCCTCCTTTGAAATAAATTTCCTCCCGTCCTTTATCCCTTTATGTATTTAAATGTCTCTCTCATCCCCTGTCTCTCGTTCTCCCGTCCCACCCCCTCTCTTCTCTCCCCCACCTTTCATTCCCATGTCTCTCCCCCGTCTCTCTCTCCCCTGTCTTTCTCTCTCCCATCACCTCTCTATCTTCTCCATCCCGTCTCTCTCTTCTCTCCCCCATCTTTCTCTGTCTTCACTCCCCCGTCTCCTTCTCTTATCCTGTCTCCCTCTCTTCCCCCATATATCCCAGTCTCCAACATCCCATCTCTTTCTTCTCTCCTCCAAGCTGGAGAGTTTTTATCCTGCAGACCGCTCCCCGGTTTGTTGCTCAGTGCATCTGTCTAACATTTTTCTGCTCTGTATTTATGTTTTCTCAGGTGGTTAAGGTTGGGATTGTGGAGCAGCCTCTGGCGGCATCAGGTATGGTTATTGCATTTGAGAGTGGGGCATACGTCATGGGAAGACAGCACGTCCCAGGGGTCATGGGAGGGCAGCACGTCCCCGGGGTCATGGGAGGGCAGCACGTCCCCGGGGTCATGGGAGGGCAGCACGTCCCAGGGGTCCTGGGATGGTAGCACGTCCCAGGGGTCATGGGAGGGCAGCATGTCCCATCGGTCATGGGAGGGCAGCATGTCCCAGAGGCTACGGGAGGGCAGTATGGCCCTGAGGCTACGGGAGGGCAGTATGGCCCTATGGCTGTAAGAGACCCTAGAACTCCTTGGCTCGGTGCGTGTCAGGCGGTCAGTGATTGTAGTGCAGGTGTCTATGACATGATATGGCACTGTCAGCAGCTCTGTTAATGCCTTTCTCTGTTTCCCTTTCTATTTCTCCTCCATCTGTTCATCTCTCCCTTCTCCTCCATATGTTCATCCGTCCTTTCTTCTCCATCTGTTCATCTCTCCCTTCTCCATGGTCATGACTTTCTCATTTTGCATATGTTTACACCACCCTCTCGCCTCCATCGCCTCTTATCACCTTTCCACCCTCTCTCAGTGGACTCAGATGAAGCTTCCGTCTGTAGTCCTTCTCTCTTGAACTCCTCCTCATCACCCGGTGGGAGTACTTCAGTGAGTAAGGACCCAGTGTCTACTCCTCCCCCATCTCCCTCGGTCAGCAGCGGCCTGTCTAACGCTGGGTAAGAAGGCACCTTTGTAGAATGAGAGCCTGCGGGTGGGCAGTAGGGGTGTAGAGGAGCTGGAGAGGTAATGATGTGGTGAGGTTAGGTAGAGGCGGAAAGGAGCTGATGGGGCTAAGCAGCTGGGGTGAGAGCAGGCAGAGTGACAGCAGCTGGGGTGAGAGCGGGCAGAGTGACAGC
>VKOC01033101.1:0-13822 GCA_009364415.1 Spea multiplicata | reverse complement strand
TATATATATTGTGTAAATTATATGGAGGTGAAACTCTGGGTTTGGGTTTCGTTAAAGTTTGTATTGTGAAATGTGAGTCTTGTTAAACTGAATAAAAGTCCACGGCCTGTTTATTCCAAAATAAGTGTCTTTGTTTTTATTTCATAATATTGGTTTAATAGTTGCAGTTGAATGGTTACAATATCCCTTACAACTACATGCTCCATGGTAGGGCTGGCCTTGATGGTGCTTTTACACAAAGTTCCTGAAATGGCGGGCTTTTGGGGGCCCTGCTTGTGAGTTTACAATCAGATAGCTTAACTGATCTACTATGTATCTACTTCTATCGCCATTTTGGGTAAACAAACTACTAAAAAAATTAATTTAATGTATGACATGTTTAGTTAAAGTACAGGCACTGACACAACTAAACGTCAGGACACAGGTGTTAGCTGTTCAAATAGCAATAGGTGTCAAAAATGGATGGTCCTCCTTTTAAAATACATTATTTGGCAATACTTGAGAAACTATCCAGGGCAAAGAAGAATGTTGCAACTGCATGATGCCAATGATGGATTCTTTGGGCAAGTAAATTCCATGGCAAAGTAAAGCAGTATATTACAGTTTACTGTATGTTAAAATACAATACTGAAATTGATTTAGAGGCTGTAAATCCAATCTGTTAAAACAATGGTACAGCACAAAATTTAACAACAACCCGCTTTCCTGAAAATCTGGCACCCATTATTGAACCTTGAAGGTTACTCCATATTCAACAAATCCAGCCTTCCCTTGTGTGCACTCCAGCTGTTGGATCTATACTTTCTTGTCCTCTTCCACTTTTGTTCTGTTTTCTTATCATTCTTTTCTTAATCAGATTTAAATACTGTGAGCATTCTGCAGACTCTTTCATTTGTTCATAAAGTTCTTTAAACGTGTACAAATGTCCACCCATCCATTTTTTTTATTTTCTTGGGCACACAACTAAAACTTATGTTGCGGGCATATAGTAATGACCTAGTTGGAACTAAATTATCTACATCCGGTCATAACAGCTTTTTGTTGCCTAGCAGACATGTGATTTTAGTAGTTAACCTATAACTAGCTAATCCAGTATACGTACAAATTTATTGGGAAAATATTAAAAAACTAAAAGCTATTAAGGTTCATTCGATATTATCCTATGTGTGTTGGTTTTGGTGTTTGACTTGCAGCTTAGTAGAGTCCTGGTTGTTTTATCTTAATTTCTTTTCAGACATCGACTCTTAATATTGATTTCTGCTATTCCATGGAAATGGATACTCTCACTGCTAAAATCCAAGAATCATGCCAAATGTTTTATTGTCATCAAATTTATAGGTAATAATCCCATAACGATCAGGTATTTTTTGCTGCTAATAAACATTGAGTTAGCATGTTTAGTCCTCGTATTTTTCTTCCACTTGTATTGATTTAGTTCTCTCCCAGATGCTCACACTGTAAATCAACAGAATAGTAACAATTTAATGTATACAAGTGTGACAGCTCTCCCATTTATTAAGTTGCATTAAAAACCTCTGTGCCCCTTATCAGACATGCACAAGCTGTTATTTAGTGTACCTCTGGCTTGATTTTCTATTGCAAATATACAAAATGTGCATCTTGAGTATAGGAGTGATAACCTAAAAAATGATGAAGGCAAGTGTAGAAGAAAAAAATAGAATGAGACTTGAGGCTCTATTGAAAAGTAACTTCATATGCTATTTCAGTTTCAAACAGTTGCAGCCAAAATCCACTGACTGTTTATAATCTATTCAAATACGTATACCATTGGAACACCAGCCAAGTGTCATGTGCATAATAGTTTGAAAAAGCATTTCTGATGGATAACTCCTATCCAATAAAAGAGAAGATATACATAAAATGATAAATAAAGGAGATAGACTAAAAGAGGCAAACATCTAATAGTTCAAGAAAGTTATTGATAGCAGACCAAGTAGCTGCTTTACAGATGTTCATGATGCACAAGCTATACAAGTAAAACACTTAACTTGAGGGAGTATAACACTTAACTTAGATTAGCCTTAAGGCCTAGAAAAACAACAAAATCTTAAAACTATGTTCACCACATCTATGTCTTCCATTCTTAACACAAAGTTCCTGAAATGGCGTGCTTTTGAGGGCACTGCTTGTGGGTTTACAATTACTGATCTACTATGTATCTACTTCTATCGCCATTTTGGGTAAACAAACTACTAAAAATTGAATTTAATGTATGACATGTTTAGTTAAAGTACAGGCACTGACACAACTAAACGTCAGGACACAGGTGTTAGCTGTCTAGATATCGAGATTACTGTCATGACCATGGCTCAGCACCAGCTTCGATTCATAGGGTATGTAAAGGATGCAGTAATAGCAATCTATACATGTTATAATTATAATTTACTTGTTATGTACCTTTTTCCTTTTTAATTTACGGCTTGCTTTTAATACTTAGTAACTGCATCTAATGTCTATATTTATTGCTGTCTTCAGTTTCAATACAAATGTATCAGAATGTTTTTCCTTTATTGTGCTGTCTTGTGGTTACTACATTTTGTTCATTTTTCTTTAGTTGGAAGAATATTACCTGTTGCTATGCAAGTGTTAGAAAAGACTTATTATCGCAATTATAAAATAGAGCACCACATGTGCCGTGTTGCCTTGGCATTGCTCTTTTGTTGAGAAACCCATTTACTTGCTTTCATGGACTGGATATTGTTGATACTAATCATGTTGTAGCGAATTATAACCACTGCCATGATATTATTGTCATTTTAGTTTTGAATCTCCTGACAAGAAAACTTTTCCATTTTATATATATGCTTTATAATTGCCCCCCTCTTTTGTCCCTGTTCTCTCATGTGCCCCACTAAATATGATTGCTGGAGATGCTACAGAAGCCCTTGTGCCTTCTTATACATACATTTTATACATTTGTAAATGTTATTATATTAAAGGCTTCTTTGTTGATACAGTGACTGGCGTAGTTTTTTTTATGGTAATGCTTTCTTTTAATCACTTTTTTGATACATTTAATACAAAATCTCTCCTTCAAATTTCTTCACATGGCTCATTGATATGTTCTTATTTATTTGTATTTATGGTTGTAAATTTTTTTTATATTTTGTAATTTGTGTGATTCAGTCACTTGAGCTATAATGAAAACAAAATGACTTGCACTTGTGTGTTAGCCTCTTAATTTGCATAATTAATAATGAATAAATATTCATTATTTCTATCTTAAAAGCTTATTACATTAGCTTGTTTATGTTGATGCCTTATGTTTTGTGTGATGCAGTGTTTTTTTGTGAGGTTCCCATTTTCGATCTGAATTAAACACTTTACACAATTATTAATATTAATTTGAGTATTAGTGCAGATATTATACAGATCATTAAATTTACTTGCAGTTTAGTGGGGCTTCAAACTTAAAAAAATGGTTTATGTGAAAGGAATTAGAAGATTCAATTGTGGGGAAAGTCTGATTGCCCTTGAAATAACTAAGGAATTTGCCTCTTTATGACATAATTGATAACAATTTAAAGACAAATCATACCATATTTTTTATTACTAGTAAAAAATCTATCACATAAAAAATAGTGTCATTTTCAGGTAGTTTTCACTTAACATATTGGCATCTAAATATTTGATACAAGCATGTGGTTTTTATGTGTTTTTTTAGACCATTCTAATCAGTCATGATTGAAATCTCATTAAGTCTATGAAGAAAGGGCTTTGTTGGCATTATCATAAACAATCACCTTGATGTTGTGTTTGTGAAGGGAATGTTCCTGAACTTCAACATGGTTACCTACAATAGTTGCTGTTGTGATTGCTTCTCAGTCTTTTGGCTAAGATCAAGTGAGTACCTGTGAGAGAGGGAAAGCTTGGTCCTCTGGCCTAAGGGCTAGGAAAGCATGAAGCCCCAAGGTTGTACTAGGTCCCCAGTCTCTGGTCCAGGACTGGGCGCTGTGCACAGGGGTGAAACCTCCATGCACTCCATGCACTTTTTATTTTTATATGCATTAGCCCCGGCTTTTTTGGCTAGTTGTGTGGTACAAACTGGATACATTTTTGGGGCTTCCTAGGGGAACACTTTGTATATAGTTTTTCTTTCACACAATTTGCATGTTTTTTTGCATGTAACATGTTTATTTGTCACCTTTTGTAATTTGATTTTATTTAATACAACTGAAGATGGCACAGGACATGTATTCTGAACACGGAAAAGCCATGGTGGAGCCGGGTCCCCTAAAAAGTTAGGGAGTTAGGTAGCTCTTTTGAGCACCCCCCCTCCTCTAAACGAGTATTTCAGTGGTCCAAACCCTTGCAGGGATGGATGAAGAAGATCCGGCCCTCCTGTAGCCTTTACGCCCGGGAGGGAAGGAAGAATTTCCTTCGGGAAAATGAAGAAGGGGACCTGGTGTCCACTGTGGCCTTATGGCACTCTTTTATTTTTTCTTCACAGCGAAGTCACTGACCTTGGGGCTTCAATACAAATAAATAAATTATAATAATAATTAGCCTTTTGGCTAAGATCAAGTGAGTACCTGTGAGAGAGAAGGAAAGCTTGGTCTTCTGGCCTTAGGGCTGGGATAGCATAAAGCCCCGAGGGTTGCAATTTATTCTCAGTCCTTGGTCCAAGACTGGGCGCTGTGCACGATGGTGAATGTGTGAGGTTAAGTGCACTTTGGACCCCTACATGCACTTTTTATTTTTGTATGCACTAGCCCCAGCCTTTTGGCTTGGTGTGTGGTGTAGACAGGGTAATTTTTTTATCACACCAGCCTTAGGGCTAGGGCTTCCTTGGGGAGCACTTTTGTATTAAGCTTTTTTTGCACAATTTTTGCACAGAGCATGTGTGGTTTTTTCCTCTTGTATTTTGAATTGTTATTGAATTTTTATTGATATAAACAAATCTTGTGGGGAGGGACCAAGAAGATTAAGGGAGGGAAGGGGCTGCATATCCCTTGGGGAGTGCAACCCCCGAATATAATGAAGAATTGGACCTGGTGTCCACCATGGCCTTATGACATGTTGGCACTAGTCACTTTTTTTCATTTTTTGTTTTCACTGCGGAGCCACTTACCTCGCGGATTAAAAAAAAAGAACATATTGTTGGAATTGTCCGGGCAAAAATAATACCATTATCAAGTATGGAATGATCTGTTACCAAAGAGTATACATTTTCATATTGCTCAGCTGTTTTTTGGTTACATAAACTGCTATGTAGGCAGTGTGTTTAATTGATCTATTTTCACTATTTTCAGTATGTTTGAAAACAAAGAATAATTCACATAATGTTCCTCAAAAGCGGATATTATTTTACACTGACATCAGTATGAATAGGAAGTGGTCACATTAATTGTCGCTGACAGAAATTCCATGAGCTACGATGACAACAACACATCCGATTTCTACAAGCTGTTATCAGTTTGAACACAGATGGTTACAATATATAAACCAGATATCAGGATAATGGCACCTAACACAGGAAAACCAACCACCAGCAACTGTTTTACCACATTTTCAGGCTTTTACCAGACACCTTTACCAGTTATTTTCAAAGTATTATGAAACATGTTTTAAATTGATACTTATCAAACAATGTAATAAAAAATGTTCTAAAAATTATTGTAGAATAATAAAGTTCAGAAAGATGATTAGTTAAAACTTGATTGGTGTAGATATTTATTTTATTAAGACACTTACAGTGGATATCTTACAACATTATTTTGTAGATTTTAAATTATATTTAAACCATAGCAAATTATAAACTTGTCAGAATGATGTCACATGTCCTCAGCCATTCACTGCAACATCACCTCAGATAGCTATGATGGGTCACAATGCAAATAATTCAACGCACATGCTCTGCGGTCTTCACCCATAAAATAATTCTTGAATTCGACTCTCCTACTAAAATAATAATTCATTCTATTGTGATATCTCATCTGAATCACTTAATCTCCCTATCAGGTGACCTCCCTGTCTCCCACCTTTTTTTTATCTCTTCCACCAATTCTAAACATCTCTGTCAGACTAATTTTCTTATCCCCTCTACCCCACTATACCACTCCATCCACTAACTCCTCATGCCCTCCAGAACAAAATTGAAACTCCTGATCCTGTGAGTAATATAATATGCTTTGTACCAAAATGAATGAATAAATAAATAGATAAAATATTGATCTGACACAGAGGAGGCTGCAGGAATTGCTGCATGCTTCCCCTATGGTCTGACTATTCTTGTCACTGATTGGTTGCTTGAATCAATGAGTGGCAGGAAAATGTTTCTTGTCTTAAAGGGAGTCATGGAGTCTGATAACATTCTAGGTTTCTGAATTGTAGAGTAGCTATAAGATCAAAGCATATGTGTTCAATTAGTCTATACAATCTCTCTATTAATTGCCACCGTACATACAAAATTACATGTAAGGGCAAAATTAGTCTGTTTCCTCTGGAAAAGAGATATAATTGAGCCCTCTTTTATCTAATAATGATTGTAAGACACTGTAAACCCCAGGGTGGTGGTTTGTTTGGCTTATGTGCACAGGTATTGTACAAATCCTGTATATATGGATCCCTGGGTGGAGCAATTTGAGAGCAGGGTGGGCCAATGCTCTATTCCCCCCTCCCAGTGGAGTCCATGCCAGATTTTGAAACTAGATGTCTGCAGGATCCATGCGAAGCCTACATCAGGTACAGGTGTTTCACATTTAAATCCCGTGAAGCCTCACAGTCTGAGAGACTGTTGAGAGAAGAGGAACTTCCTGTATGCTCCCAGGGCAAAAAGGGGCCCTGAAAAGAATCCCTAACTTGAGTGGTACTGGACTGGTCAGCTTGGGCCAGCAAACTATAAGCAAAAGAGTGCTCCAATTGGGGCTGAGTTTTTATTTTATCATTTGTTTTGGGGTGTTTTGTGCCCTAGAAGACCCTGGTTATGATCCTTGAAAGTGACATTGGTACTTTTGTATCATCTGGGCACCACCTATACTTGTGTACCACCTGGCTGACAGCTAGTTTGTAGTAATGACATCTAATTTTTAATTACAACATAACAACATTTGTTACACATTTTATTTTTACTAAACATTCTTAACAAAATTGATATTACAAACAGTTAATTATTTATTCAATTTCTTAACAAATATTAATTTCTGGAGACCGATACCATTTAATTGAATCACACATTGCATCAAAGAGATTTTCTTGTTTTGTAAGTTGTAGCCAAAAGTAACTTTGGATGAAGTTCCAAAATGTTTCTCATTACACCATTTAACTGAACCCCATGACCTCTCAGTTGTTTGTGTATAATTACTTGTTTCTGGATCGATCAATTATATTTATGATTTACTGTAAAATCCAGTTCATAGTCTAATTTTATGTCAGCAAGTATGCTTATTGATCTCCATACACCACCATCTTTTAAGGACCAAATTACTTGTTAGTTTTTGCATGTATGTTTGGACGGAACAATGATTTTTTCTTCTGTGTTAGGTAAATCCCAGACTTTCATTCCAGAACTGTCACTGAACCTTCTTCACTGACAGTTACAGCTTAAAATAAAATAGGTAGCTGGTGCCTTAATACACAAGTACCATGACATTGATGGCCCTCGGCTACAGAGTTTTTGTCATAGAATTTACTATTCATTTAAAAATAAGAAAGCTGTTTTGAGGCGCGTTTGGCACTCATTTTCTATATCTGTCCTAGAATGCCATGTTAAGTCATCTAGAGGAGCTATGATGGTGGTAAAGCTGGTGGGTAATTTTTACCTCTGGTTGAACAGTTTGTTTTTTCTCACTGTTTTATAGATGTTCATAAACTATAATGATAGCTTTCTTTAAATACAAGGCCTACCTGGTTGCACAAAATTAAGAACCTCAGTGCAGCAGAAACCATCTTGTACCTATCCACCATTCAAAGGACTCAGGACCAGGTCATCCCTAGTGGGCAAAGGCACTGACAGGAATTGGTAAAGCAAGCCAGTGCATTAGACCAAGATGAAACAAGAACTGGCATCAAGGAAGGCAGTCAAGGAAGAAGATCAACAGGAACGTAGAAGGATTAGTAACCAAATGTTGGAATTCAGAGGAAAATCAGATCAGCAAACCACAGGACACAGAAGTAAGGAGCAGGCCAGACCAGACACCAAAATAAGCACAATGACAAAATAAGACAATGACAGAGTAGATCACACAGAGCAAAATACAACAGAGGAGGTCAATCCAAACTCAAAAGGCACCTACATTTCTTTTTAAAAACTCTTACCTTTTATTAGGCTAAGTGAATAAGCATAAACAAATGCATATAGCAGTATTGGGGCAATACAGCATCTTTAGACAAACACGGAAATAGATGTAGTACCAAACCTCCCAAAAGTTTTTGTGATTCTACATTTGTTTCTGTGTTTGTCTAAAACACCAATACTGCTATATCCATTATCCATATATCCATTAGTCCTTGTACATTGTAATTAACTATTTACACTGTTATGCTGACTATGTGTGGGGATGCCAGTGTATAGTTTGAGTGTGTATGTTTTTTGAGGGTGTCAGTGTACAGTATTGGGGGTATGGTGTTAGAGTGAGTGTGCATGGGATACCAGTGAAGAGTGGTGGACGGAATGTGTGTTAGTATACAGTGTTAGACTGTGTAGTGTGTCAGTACAGAATGTGTGTGTGAGTGTCAGTGTATCATATTAGACTGTGTTGGGTGTCAGTGTACCTATGTTAGAGTGGGGGAGGTCAGTATAAATTTTTAGTGTCTGCGTACAGTGTTACAGAGTGTGTGTTAGTGTACATTTTTCAGTGTAAGTGTATGGCTGCTGATGGCTCCAATAGAAGGCCAATTGCTGTAGCAGACAGAAATCTGGATCCTAGATCACCGCAGAGTGAGATGTAAGGAGCAGAGCATTGAGCAATGAAGAAGCTGTACAGAGTAGGGAAAATAGCAATTATTTTCTGTGCCTAGCTGTGATGTATCCTTTCTACCTGTCTCAGCTGCCTCTGTACAGCTTCTTCACTACTTGATCCTGCTAGGCTTTAAAAATAGGGCTCACGGGGGCCCTTTTTGCTGTGCTTCAGCAAAAAATGAGTATTAACCCATAAAATGCAACTGTTGCAGCATTGAAGGGGTTAATGCTGCACACGCGCTCTCATGGGGGCTGAAGAAACAATCAGGTCCCTTCCCTCAACCTGCTTGTGGCAACTGGGAACGCAATCTCTGTTTAGCCTGTATAACCGTTCCAGTAGGAGTGATTAAAGGCTCAAGGGGGCTCTGGGTAGGTGTGCTGGTCTGTCCAGACACCTAGGCAGACACCATAACCCTAACGATCTCCACGATTGTGGCAACGTGTTTTAAGGCATGACACTGGCACATCACTGGACATGAAGGGGTTAAGTATGGGTGAATATAGATGATCCCTGCATGTTCAGTACGTGTTGGTCCTTTCACTATAAAGGGTGTGTTGAGAAGTATAAGCACTGAACTATTACTAAGCACAGTCAGTGTGAAACACGTAAGGTGGTTTGTCTAAGTTTTCTATCTTCCAGCTGTGCTGATTTTTAAGGATTTACAATAAAGGTGGAGTTTTAAAAGAGGTTTAAATTGACTATGAATATTTTGTACTTGTTTCGAAGAACTAATTTTTTTCGGAGAGCTCCTGAAACATTTAAGTGAGCTAGACAGTTGTGTTTCAGGACCTCTGCATAAAAGATGGATCCTTTGTCTGTTCTCTAATAGTAATGGAGATGCTGGGGGTCAATACGGTCTCTGTCGTACCCAGGTGATGGTTTGGGTCATCTACGTGGAGTATCATATTCCATTGCATCAGCACCAGATTAATCTCATCACACATACAACAATGGCGAATATACAACAGAGGTAAATTAATTAGGGAAGTAACACTGACGGTGAGTCATTCTTAATACACATACAAATTTAATAACATACAAAGGGCACATGGTTACACACTAACATAGCCAAACACACAGACACTCACTAAAACACAGAGGCAGACACTAACATGCATACGTAGATACTAACATTACCAAGCAGACACTAACTTACATACCCATACAGACACTAGCATACCTAGAACACCCTCTTTGAATTCTATGGTTTTACATATCAGGACAGAATAAAAATCATCTGTTACTGTGCAGGACTAAAAATTAGGTAAATACTACCTCAGATGAACAACAGCAAATTACATATTACACTGTGTCATGAGTTATTCAACAAAAATAAAGCCAAAATGGAGAAGCCATGTGTGGAAAAACTAAGTACACCTAATGATTCAATAGCTTGAAGAATCTCTTTAGCAGCAATAACTTGAAGTAATCATTTTCTGTATATCTTTATCAGTCACTCACATCATTGTGGAGGAATTTTGTCCAACTCTTCTTTACAAGTTGCTTCAGTTCATTGAGGTTTGTGGGCATTTGTGTATGCACAGCTCTCGCCAAAGCATTCCAGACAGGTTGAGGTTTGGACATTGACTGGGCCATTGCAATACCTTTTCTTTTTCAGCCATTCTGCTGTAGATTTGTGTTCGTTTTCAGGGGAAAACATTTCTTTGTATACAGACAAAATTTGTCAGTCCCTGTGTTCGGTTTGGACAACATTTCCATTTTCAGAAATCCCATTCGTCTATCCAGTTCCCATGAAAACAACAAATAAAGAAGTTGAATAGGGAATTTGAGACTAGGATGGAAGAAAAAGGGTGAAAATTAGCTTAGAGTTATAGGGTTAAGGATGAGGATAACAGTGGAACGTTTACATTTTTTAAAGGTGTTATTAATTAAAATCAATTCTTTAAAAATCAAAACTTCAGAGAGCCTTAGACACTGTGAGAAATGGCAGGCTGAGGCTCGCCAAGTCACACACAGAGGAATCCCACTCTGTAAAATGCTCACATGCAGCACAGCAGTGTCAAAAAAGCAGTCATCGTGAAATGAACAGATTTCCTGCCTGATCTGCTCTTATATAGGCTCTCTTTATTACTAGTCTGCTTTTTTTTCTTTGAAAGATAGAGCACAGTCATTGAACAAACCCCAGGTCCTCTTTGTTCGCCAGGAGGAGGGAGGGGGATGCGCATGCTCACCACGTCCCCTTCTTATCCTCTGCCTCCATGGCGACGAAGAGACGCACACAACGTGACGTCACTAGTCGTGGGCAGAGCAGTGGAGCCCGGCAAGTTTAAACATTCAGTGATCTGTTGTCATATTTGCTGAGCTCACTGCTCATGCAGTAGTGTGTTACCAAAACCTCTATTGAAGATCTGCTGCTGTCTCCAGACTGTTTGTCTGTGATACTCCCTGCATATCTACCTGGTGTACCTGTTCATCTTAAAGTCTGATTAACTACGTGACGCTCATCATTTCTACCTGAAAGTTTGGCGTTTTTTTCAGCTTGTTTTGCAATTGAATTGTTCATGTTATAGGTCACATTAAAGGTGAAAAAAGTTCTGACATGATTTATCTTTGTCTCATTCTTTAAAATCACAAGAACCTGGCATATTAACAGGGGTATGTAGACTTTTTATATCCACTGTATTAACCCTTACACCAACATGCTTTCATCACACCACTAACCCTGGGGCACTGCACCCAGACACACACTAACATACATACAAACCCAGACACACACTACTACAACATACTTAGGCAAATACTAACATACATAACTAGACAAATAACAACATAGCAAACACACATGCATACATTGACAGACACTCTAACATACCCAGGCATACACACACATGCATAACCAGGCAGACACATAAATGCATAACCAGGGATACACAAAAATACATACTCAGACACACACTTACAGGCAAACACAACTTACAGGCAAACACACACTAGCATACCTAACATACTAAAATATGTTTTGTGTAAAATATGAAAGAGAAAAGAATAAACAGCAGATGGCAGCATAACTCAAATTTACAAACTTTTAGTGTAATACATAGGTTTGTTCATTTTATTGGTAGATTTTGAGATTTCCCAATAAATGCTGCCTATCTTACTTATGTGTTAATATATTTGTTTGGGAATTTTTTTCAATTACATGCAGAAAGGAAAACATGGGCAGAGTAGCTCAGCTTCTTGACTCTCACCTGCAGTCACATTTTATCATAACTGACACACTGGTGGGAAGCATTGCTTCCGATACAGAAATAATAAGATCATTTCCAAAACTTAGAGGTAGACAGGGAGCTAAAGGCTATCTGAAAGTGAGTTCCAGATATAAAAGATGATAATGTAGGAGAACTGTCATCAATGGCAGGAGGAAAGCTTTCTGTGTTAAGGACAGTTAAGCATGGAAGAGCAGACTAATACAATTATTGTATTTTATCTCTTGAAGCAAGAAGAAGCCGGTAGAGGGCATCACAGTGTGGAACAGCACCAGATAATATATATATATATATATATATATTAAGTAAACATAATATATAACCTTGTGTATGGCATACTGAATTATTGGAAGCCAGAGATAAGCCAGCTAGTAGGGAGTGGTAGTACCTGTTTTTAAGTTTGACCCTTTGCTGAATTTTGCATTTGCTTCAGTTAAAGTTATAGCAGACTGGTACTTATTAAGGCAATTGTCTGGCAGGAAAGGTCAACATCCTCAATGTATTTTCTGGCAGCTATTCAATCATAGGAGCTCAATCTCATTGTGCAGGTGTTTGACACTTGGATCTACACCATGGATTTTATGTGGCAAATGGAGGCAAAAGTAAGAAATGAGATTAGGCAATGTTTAACCATTTAATTTAATAATTTAATAATTGTCCTGCTTCACATTTAACCCCTTAATGACAAAGCCCGTACATGTATGGGCTCAAAATGCATTGTTTTCAATGGGTTTAGGGACCGCCCATTGTCATGTTGCCAACAACATTTCCGTATACAAATTTAAACACTAACTGCCCATTTTGAAACCATATTGATACATATAACACAATGTTTACCAGGACTTAAATATAACCAAGTTGGGAGAAATGAAAAAAGTGTTACAAATTGAAAACAGCTCATGCAAAGAGAAAATTAAAAATATAATATTTTTTACTTTTTACAAGCTATACCAGATTTGCTCGAATATAAGACGAGGTTTTTTTCAGAACAATTGCTTAGAAAAATAACTCTTGTCTTATATTCAAGGTCATCTTATAATCTGACCTCAAATAGAGATCTGACTATAAGACTAAGATCCAGATCCCCGCAGCGCTGCAGGAGACCTGGATCCTCCTCCCTGGCAGCCTCTGCAGCTGTCCGGCACTTACGCCAGGGCTTCTATGATGGACCACTGGAAGGTCATGTCAGCATTTTTTTTTTTGAGTTTTAGGAAATGTGCAGGCAATAAGTTATAGACAAATGTAAGGCAGTTCAGTACACAATATAAGACAGAGGAAGAGAGATCAGGAGAGGATAGGTATTTGGATGTCATTGGGAGACGGGTGGTATTGACTGCCAAAAATTGAGATGAGTTTGCCAAGTGAGGTAGTGTAAAATGAGAACAGAAAGGGTCCTAGAACTGAGCCTTGGGAAATTTCCATCAGTGTAAACTTATTTTTACATGTTACCAATTTTTTATCAAGGGGTTAATGGGTGCAGGGGCATACCTAGAGTATTTGTCATCGGGGGCGGATCCTGTATGTGGCACCCCCCCACAAACACTTTAAAACTGCATAGCTTCTATCGTTATACACTGGCTGAGACATTGACGGTGGTACAGGTACAGCATAACACCTAACACTATATACTGAGGCAGAAATTGACGGTGGTACAGCATAACACCTATCACTATA
>VKOC01033098.1:0-14087 GCA_009364415.1 Spea multiplicata | reverse complement strand
TTGTTTGAAAGAAAAGCAAATTTAATCCATTAAAATAACATGAAATGGATTATAAATCCAGCGCAGACGGGGTTAATGTTGTAAATGACTATTGTAGCTGGGAACTGCTGATTTTTTCTGCAATTACGTTACTACTTGAGATTTCCTTGTTAAACAGCTAAGTGACCCTAAACTTTTGAACAATAGTGTACATGATTTTTTTTGATGTTTTTGTATTTTTACTCTGGACGTTTCTCAGCCAAACTGGCCTTAGGGACGTCGTGAGTGGTAACAGTTTCCTGATCTAAAGGATATCGATACCGACCATGATTTGGTGTTTTAGCGCGTTTACCTTCTGACCCTGCAGTACCCGACATCGCCACACGGGGCGCATGAGCCCGGCTGCAGTGTGATGTCACGGGTGTACATCGTGAAAAATGTTTGTGGTTTGTACCAAGTTACTGTAAGGCATTTAATAATCACCAGATAGGAATACACTGCCAATTCCAAGCCTCCCTCATGAGGTGAGCACCGGACAAGCTTTATCTACCTAGGAACCTAGGAATGAGATGGCATATCAGACCTGTTTGGGCCGTCTAGTCTGCCATATGTCTGTCCCATGCCTGTTTAAATCCTCTCTATTATTAGTTATAGTAATAGTGGTATTTTTATGGGTGAGATTATTTTTTACATTTTCAGTGAAAATAATTTTTTTGTAACCTGATAAAACACACATAATTGAGACAAATGTGCATTGGATAAAAAACTCCTTTTTGACACAAGCCATAGATGTAAGTAACTCCAGGAACTCTGCGTGTTTATAACAGAGATCTTGTTTGTTCCAATAATCGGTATTATCAGCAAAACTGTGTTATGATGTCCTTCTCTCCCATGAGTGCCGCCAAGTGACAGCGATAAGAACCGTCTTTCCCACGCGCTCGTTCATCGCAAGCCTTTTGATAACGCACATGACTTCGGAACTTTGAGGAGCAGTATTCTGCCAAAACACGGTGTTCCGATTAGGGTGATCACAACGACCCCCCCTATGCTGTCCCCTGCGGTGTATGTAGGGGGTATAACCTCACAGAAGGGAATCTCTTACCCAATCACGTACATCACACATACCGTAGAGAGGCTTCGCTATATATGTCAGAAACACAGGAAATGTATATGTGGTTATTCGTAGCCCATAACATGTTATTCGTAGCCATATTAATTAACACAGTCGATGTTTGTATTTTTAGATCTTAGGTTTGCACAGTGTTTGGTTAGAACCTTATCCAAATCAAATGTGAAACATTTATTATGTTTTATTTATTTCACTATTATGAAAGACCGCTCTGCTTTAGGAGGGGTAATGCACGTAATTCGATCGAATTCTAAGCATTAGCAAAGATTCCATTGTGCGTTGAGGGCTTGTGTGATTGTCAGGGTGCCTGGAAGGTCCAAATTTCTTAGATTTCCTTCTCAAATATTAAGTATTTCGCGTGTCATCCTCATGGCGGTAAGCGAAATGTTACAGTTAAAAGATCAGCCTGCCTCAATTGTCTGGAACCCTGGCATGAGTTTCACTGAGATGACGGGTAAGCCCACTATATCCTAGCAGCAAGTTGGATCCACAACTGTTCCTTTAACCGATAACTATTTAAACGGTCTCGATTCTGCTGGAAGGACCGCATCGCTTTCCCATCCCCCACGCAATCTGCTTACAACAGAGGACCCTCAAACCCAGACAAGCCCTTATAGTCCCAGTTCTCCCCCCCATCTACTGTCAGTATGTAAAACAGGAACGTGTGATTCTGATCCTAGATCTCCTGTAAGGAATCCCCCCCCAGCTTCAGTTGAAATTGGATTTTTTACAGATCTGCTGTCTTAGCTTACAACTGTTAAAACTATTTTTACGCCGCACATACCATTAAAATAACTTAAGTAAGGCAATCTGTGGGCTGCGATGGTTTAATATATATATAATTTTTCTAAATCCTTTTGTCTGCGTCTTTGCTATTTTCCCCTGATGGTAACAAAATCTGTTTATTTCTCAAGAAAAAGAACTGGGGGGGGGACTCCTCCCAAGGAGCATCTTCTGGGTGCTACAAATACCCCAGCCGGAGATAAATAGGCACCACGCACTCTATGTCTCCCCTAAGCCCTGGAACAATGGCGGGTCTGGTGTTATGTGCTATCGTGAATACACTGTTGATGTTGTGGTGCCAGCTTCTTTACTGTTGGTTTGTTTATGAAGAAGCTATTTCATTGACACCAGGCGTCCTCTGCCATGCACTCACCTCTCTGATCCGCGTCTCCGTGTCTCTTCATGTCATGGCTGTGTGTGTTAATTATTCATGGTGTCTGCGCCCCTCCAGATCCCAAGACAAAAGAATGGCTGGCCAGGTATTTGGATCCTGTCTTCGGATACCCGCAGTTTGTCCGGTTCAGCTGGAGTACAGCCCAAACCATTCTGCAGAGCAGAGCTGCCCCAGTCGTCTGGTGAGTGGACGGGGTGCTGTTCGGGAGTGTAAGTGTGTGTTGATGGATGGAGTTGTGTTTATGACAGCAAGTGAGACTTCGGGTTGGTATGGGGAAATGGTCCCACACCTGTCTGCGCGTCTGAACTGGGAGCTTTACTGATGGCGTCATGTTTCCCCTGTAAAGACTCAAACCTTAATCAGTCGTTGGTCTCGTTTTAGATTCAGGAGCCATATATGTTTAAATTCCCTCACTGTATTAGCCTCTACCACTTCTGAGAAGCTGTTCCCCATACCTACTACCCTCTCAGTAATGGGTTTTCCCATTCCCATCCAGGTATGATCCAGCTCACACCTTCTTTCCAGAAATTCTGCCCGGGGTTAGTATAATGTAGTCGGAGAGGGAACGTCTGCAGACTCCTAATTTAGTTAATAGGCCCCAATGCTGGGTATCTGAGGCCGCCGTTGGTGTTTGTTTGTAGCCATGACTGTAGGAGCTGTAAATACGGGTTTTGTTTCTTCTCTGCACCCTGGCCTTGGCTGTTGGTAACATTGACAGAGCTGCCTGAGATTAGCCGTATCGGATTATCTTGGGCGATGGAGGTCAGACAGACCTTCTGTTGTATTAGGAAGGATTTCCACACACGTCTTGCACCTCCACCTCCACCTTGGAAATCTTCAACCCCCCCACCACCACACGTCCTACATATAAGATAACCGAGAATCCCTGGAACACTAACTTTTTGAGTAATGCTAATAACTTCAGTTTACATGCCCTCCGCGCATGCTTGTCTGATTATTTATATATATTGTGACAGTCATGTTGGATTGGTGGTGGAAGGGAGGTATGTTTCTCCTAGATTCCTTTCCTATGTGGAGTAACACCTGAGTCTTCCACCTGCTGGGTGATTAATTAAAGAATGAGAGGGTGGATATAAAAGGGAAGCCAGAAGGGCAGGTAGCTCTCTCTGACTGAGGACACAGAAAGCCTGACTGTGGGGGAGACCTGTGAGTAAAGGTTGCTGGACATATTATGTTAAGTTGGCAGAGAGAAGCTCTCCAGCTGGTAGTGAGGGACATCCTCTGTATAGTAAGTGCCGGGCAGGCAAGGTGTTTCTTTTGTTACTGTGTTATATTTCTTTTGTCCCTGCAACCTTTCTAATAAACCTGACCCTGTGTCAGTTTGCATGAACTGCTATTTGCCTGGTTTGATTGAAGACAGTGCTTGTCCCTTGACCTCCGCGAGGGGCGATCCCAGACCTACCTCACAATATATATAAAATGAGATAACGCTGTTCTGTGTTGTGCAGGGCGGACGATGAGGACGCAGCTGCCGGCTCGACGGGTAAATCTTCCTCCCAGCCTGTCCTCTCCTCGTACTTTTCATCCCAGAAGGAAGACTGTCAGCCCAAAAGACACCGGTTCTTCCAGGAAAGACTTTTGGAACCCCTGTCGGATCTGTAGGACTCTCTCGTATCAGGGAGTTCTAACCTGGATATCATCAAGCGGGAGAGTTTGTTGATACCTGGCCGTTCTGTGTGTCTCGGATATAAGAAGGTATCCTCGCGTCCTCCGTGGTGAGATGTTCTTCAATGGCCTTCCTTGTGTCGTTGATTAGTGGTCTCTCTGAAGTAACTCTGCTCTCCTTGTCTTCTCCATCAGTGGCGTGAGAGCGTCCTGTAAAGGAAATCTCTGAAGGGAGATCCTTGTCATGGGTTCATTTTAGTTTATTATCTTCGTGATTACACCTTTAATAAATATATTTAAGTATATCGTGTCTATTGTTTTGTATCAATAACCTAAGGTTCTGTAGCATAAAAAAATGCCACTCCTATCTTCTACTAAGACTCATCGTTCTGAAGATCTCCCGGTCGGTTAAAGAATTTGAGACCGAAGCGTTTAAATGATTTATTTTGTTGATATTTTGGTTTCTGTCACACCGCGGTGTGTTACACAGAAGTATAGATTGGATAACAGAATCAAATTGTCTCCCTTGGCCCCCTACGATTGGCTGCCGATCGGAATTTGCACAGAAACGGGAAGAGCGGGAAATAAAAGCGAAAGGGTATTTAATCATTTCAAAAGCCCTCTAATTAAAGCTCTTGAATATGGCCTTTGTTATTGAATCATACCTGGATGGGAATGGGTTTTTGCCATGAATTGATTGTAAGCTCTTTGGCTCAGCTTGTGCTTGCAGAGACACAGCCCAATTGTGTTCTAATTAGGAGTCTCGGAGCAATGGTAAAGCGGCGTTTAATTAAAGAGGGGGATTAAAGAGACGGCCGCGCAAGATTTCAGAAAAAAGGAAAAATGTCCTCCCTCAATACCCGCTTCCGCTTCCCTCCGAATCTTGGTACAGAACGCTGCTGTTGTGCAAAGCCTTCCTGACCCTCTTTTTGGATGGGACTTTTTGAAGCTCCTGGGAGCAGATCTCTGATGCTCCAGATGGTCCCTCCTGGGCGGAGTCCAGATCTGCAGGGGTGGGATTCTCGGAAGAAACGCCCGCCCCCTGCTGTGTGGGTGTGATGCAAAAGCAGGGCTCTGTCACAGCTATGAAAGAGTGGTCCCAGATGTTATCGCACATCTGTCTGCCTGATCCAAATGCCTGTATCAGAAAAAGAGAGAGAGAACTCTTATTTACGGGTGCGAGAAATACAGAATCGGTTAAAAAGTAATAAAAAAAATTCTATGCAAGCACTTAAAATATTTGACCCCCCCCAAAGTGGATCTCGGATACAGCATAGATACAGAGCATCCCCCCACCCCCCAAAAAATGATATTTTGGGAATAGATCATAGGGCTATCCTTTGCTTTCTTCCTACTTGCTGAATGGCATTCAATTTTAGTTAAATGTATAGATGTATTTCAGATGTTGGTGTCCATAGCTACCAACAGCCCCGACAAATGGACTTACGTACAGGCAAATGCCCCGTTTATTGTGTCCGAGGGTTGCTTATTTTGGTGTAAAACGTAGAATTTGAGCGCAGGTAAGAATTCAGCCAATCTACACTGCCCGTTATTCCGCCCCTACTTTTTGTGGTGGGGGGGGTAACATTAAGGGTTTATCTAGGGGGGGAAAAGAACCTGCTTTAACTAATCTGCCATTAATTCACTTCCCTTTCCTTAAAGCTTCCATCAAAGGGTGGTGGTAGGATGATGTATTGAGGAGGAATAACTTTGCAGATCTTGAACGCAGGAATTAAGGACGGTGAGTTTTTGATGCATATATATTGCATATATATAATGCAATGACATAAATCCGCAGTAAGAAAGATGGCGGGTCTGCTTTCAGAGCGGGACCCCTAATGTACGTTCCACGTGGCTATACGGGCGGCCGTTCTTAGTCATGTGACCTCCGGTTAATGCTGATGAGCGAAGCATACTGTTCGGTGATTAATGTAATCGGACGATGAGCCTCTCGGGGGGGGGGGGGTAGACTCCTAATCTCAAAGCAATTATCTAGGCTGCGCGCCTCGGGTTATCTGCTCGGATTTAGGTTTTGACAGCCAGGGACGCTAACAGCTGTCTGCGGGGGGGGGGGCAGCTTCACCGATTATTATTGTTTTCTTAAAGCACGTAAACCCCCCCCAAAAAAAAAAAAAACCTAAACATATTTATATTCTATATTGCAGCGTAATCAGAACATGCTATTCCTAATGACCTTTTTTTAAATATATTATATATGAACCATGTGCTTTATCCTCCAACTAGTAGCCGAGAACATTTTAAAGGTGATGCTTCATTATTAACTGACCGTGAGAATTCTGCTACGGCTTGCTGCGTTTTTAATTTGGGAAAGGCGTTTTATTTCTGAATATTTTCATTTTAATGCTATGTCTTTGCGTAGACGGCTGCTCTGTTATAGTCCGTGAGTACGTCTGATGCGTCTGAGAATCTAATGGTAGTTATTATTTGCGTTATTATTTGCGTTGGGGCCCCCAGGCAGCCGCCTCGCTCTAATCTGTGTGGACACGGTTAGTATCTGAAACATACGATGGTGGCTAACTACCACGCTATGGATAACCTAAACATAGACGGTGAAGGCACAGTGGCGCATGTTCTTATTGCAATGTATAGAATTAGGTAACCTGGCTCCGGCAGGCCACGAACAGGTCCAAAAAATGGCACAATCCATAGAGACACGCAAGGGCTGAAAGACTCAAGGGGAGAGGGTATTTAAGCCCAGTCGCACTCCTTTCCTTTTGATGAGTGGGGTGAGGCCCATTAAGCACTGATTAATAATAATTAGTGCAGTTCTTTTAATGTGAAACAAGCAAGTGCCCTGAGCAAACATTAGGGCTTGATCGCTAACACCAACAATCCACCTCGTTGACTGTTCTCTCCCAAAGTTACTTTATTGGTGCCATTGTTCTCCGTTAGAATATTTGATTTACATTCCAAACCCGAGCACCGCACAGAGGGCGTTAGTTATGACAATGCTAATGAAGTCCTGCCTATGCTAATGAAGTCCTGCGCTCATACACCTTAATTAGTCAAAGAGTCCCACCCCCCTCTCTCTCTCAGAAAGCCTTTGTCAGGGCAGAGGACGGTGTTGCGCGCTCACCTGCGTGTACGTCACACATTCCTGAGAGCAGTCGGTGCCGACGGCGTTGCCTGCTGTGCAAATTAAATCATCTTTGCAGGCGTCGAACCTGAACAAAGGAGCAGAGACGTTAGTTGCGGTTAAATATTTACAAAGGAAAACCTGCAGCATTTCATGAACGTATTTACATTCGATGTATCCATTATACCGGCACACGTAGCAGATGTTGCCCCAGAAATCCATGCGTGTCAATATTTACACATTACAGGGATTTAAGGGGTATATTCTTAGTTTCAGTCACTGATGAAAACTCACCATTGGTCACAGAAGTTGCCGCACAATGGCAGCTCTTTGATGCCAGTGGCAGATTCGGGGCTCCCCCATGCGGAAATGTGCGGGGAGCAGAGGTACATGCATCCAACATGGCGGACGTAGGAGTCACACCTGGGGAGAGGCATTAGAGGTAAGCGGCCGTGTTCACGCGATCTGTATGAAGGAGGGGGGAGAGAGGTTCTTACCTTGGGCTGAGATGGCCACACTGATCCCAAGGAAATGGGGGGCTGAGGGGGACATGAGCGAGGTCAGAAGAACAGCAGGCGTCTGGAATTAAGAAGAAAGGGAACCTTAGAAGGAAGCAAGTGGAACAATGGTGAACAGTGAGAATCACCAATAGTGAGACTCAACCACAAAAACTGATTTTCCTGCCAAATTCAGGACTGTTGGTAGGTATGCTAATGCCAATGTGTGGTAGGTCCAAGTCCGATACACGGAGTTACCGTGTTCTCTGTCACTCACTGTTTGAGTACTGCTGGCACCTGGTCAGTCCGGGCTCCGCAGAGGGGGCCGCTTTCTGCTGCTTCCTCTCTAATATGCAACTGCCTGGAGATGCCTCAGATGTGGAGAGCAAGAGGAGGGAGGAGAGGAGGGAGAGGAGGACGGCGGACATGCTGATCTGGGGAGAGAGGAGGAAGAGTGTTGGTAACAGTACTTCTGGGGCTCGTCTTACCCTCCAACCCCCGTAAATTCACTACAATAACCCACCTCCAGAGAACATTATTACCCCTGTAATGTCTTATTACCCCTGTAACATCTTATTACAGAAACCCGGCCCCTGAGTGCCTTATTATCCCTGTAACATCTTATTACAGTAAACCCGGCCACCTGGGTGCCTATTACCCCTGTAACATCTTATTACAGTAAAACCGCGCCCCCGAGGTGCCTTATTGCCCCTGTAACATCTATTACAGTAACCCCGGCCCCTGATGCCTATGACCCCTGTAACATCTTATTACATAACCCGGCCCCCTGAGGTGCCTTATTACCCTGTAACATCTTGATACAAACCGGCCCTGGTGCCTATTCCCTGTAAACATCTTATTACCGTAACCCGAGCCCCTGATGCCTATACCCCTGTAACATTTATTACCACGTAACCCGGCCACTGAGTGCCTTATTACCCCTCTAACATTCTTAGTTACCACTAACCCCGCCCCTGAGTCCTTATTACACCCTTGTAACATCTTATTACAGTACCCGGAGCCCCTGGGTGCCCTTATTACCCTCAAAACATCTATTACACTAACCCGGCCCCTGGAGTGCCTTAGTACCCCTAACATTCATATTACAGTACCCCGGCCCTGAGTGCCTATACCCTGTAACATCTTATTACCCCTGTAACATCTTATTACCCCTGTAACATCTTATTACCCCTGTAACATCTTATTACCCGTGTAGCATCTTGTTATGTTACATGTGTTACTCTTTAATATGTGCGGCAGGTGCTGTCTTTGACGTACAGATCGGATTAGACGGATTTATACGAAGCCCCCCCCTGTGACATAGACTTTGCCTTCTGTCACCTCCAGACACCCAGCCCTACTTCCCGCCGGTCACATTAATCACATATAACACGTAACATGACTGCTGCCCAGAACTGCTGGAGTTGGGGTTGTATTCTGCACACGCATGCAGATTGCCATATCACCTCCTGTCCCGCTGTTACACGTCACATACAGCTAGCATTCTGTTCATACGTGTGCAATGTATGTAGGGTGGGCAAATATGGGGGGCGCGTATACCTGCCACAGAAGGGAATCGGTGACTGAGTTATACATACTGCGGGGCAGCGCTGTACATGTCGGTCAGCAATATGTAAAATGCATATAATGCATACTTCTAAACACACGCAGTCTCTGTAACTTGTTGAATCCTCTGCGCTCCTCCTCATCCTCCCTCCATCCCAGTAGCCAGTCTGCCCTTCTCCGCACGGAGCATTATACCAATGGCCCCTCTCCGGCCCTGCATCCCATTGCTCTGTTGCCTTTGCTGCCTGCCTTAACCCTTTGAGCCCCCCCAGGGTGTGCGGCGCACATTCTGCTGCTTAACCCTTCCTTTCTCCTATTCATTACGTTCTCTCTCCCTGCTCTTCATGCGCAGTCCCTTTCCGTCCCCTCCTTACCTCTGCGATGCTCGTGAGTGTCAGAGGGCCGCGGGTTGTCACCTGGCAGTGTGCACCGTGCTGCGTCCTATCTGATCACGATGCAGTGTGAGCTAAAGATTGCCTGCAACCCCCTCCGTCACGCGCTCCGTCCTTCCCTCCCTTCCTCCTCCTCCCACCCCCTGCACGGGGACGGTCACTCTCAGCGCTCATCCATCCAGCCGGCCCAGGGGGGCTGATAAACCCATAGGCAAACATTTTCATTCACCTGTAAATATTCATTTACCCCACACATTTAGCATAGACACTCACTGTCTCGCTCTCTCTCTTCCTCTCTCTCTCTCTCTCTCTCTCTTTCTCTTTCTCTTTCTCTCTTCCCCCCTCTCCTCTCTTCTCTCTCTCATCTCTCTCTCTCTTCTCTCTTCCATCTCTCTCTCTCCTCTTCTCTCTCTCTCTCTCTCTCTCTCTCTCTCTCTCCCTCTCTCTCTCTCTCTCTCTCTCTCTCTCTCTCTCTCTCTCTCTCTCCTCCTCTCGCTCTCCTCTCACTCTCCTCTCTCCCTCTCTCTCTTTCTCTCTCTTTCTCTCTTCCCTCTCGCTCTCCTCTCTCTCTCTCTCCTCTCTCTTCTCTCTCTTTCTCTCTCTCTCGCTCTCTTTCTCTCTCTCTCGCTCTCCTCTCCTCTCTCTCCATACATGGGACAGGCAAATGACTCCTGAATCTAAGACAAGGCCAACGACTGATTAAGGTCCGAGTAAAACGGGATAAACGGGCAGAATAGACGGCTGAATGGGGTCTGATCTGCCGGCAGTCTCCATGTTTCTCTCTCTCTATTTTAAGATTTCCCAAGAGAATCATCAAATACCATTTTCAGGCTGATTGCAATTTCCAGAACCCTTATTTTTATAATGAATGTTATTTAATACGCGTGTTTATTGATAAAATGTTAGATTTTTGGATGCTGTATTATTCATTCATGTATAAAGTTCTTATGAGAGTTTTCTAGACAGTGGTATTCAGTATTCAGAGTCCCGGGTCTTAAAAGGGACATGCCCCCACATCAGCTATATGAGTTTTAGGTCGCCGGCCCCCCTATACATAACGAGAGGGGCTCTCCAGCCGTCATATGTACTTTAATGCATATGGTAGCTGAGTGGCCCCCGTTCCAAATCAATGGGGGATTCTGTAAAACACAACTCCTTACACGTGATCCTCTTCTGCGCTGGCTTATTGAGCGTCACGGGTGGGATCTAACAGACCCCCCCCTTATATTACATTACCTTTATTTATATAGCGCCAGCAGATTCTGTAGCGCTGTTATAATAGACCCCCATGCACATACGCAGAAAGTGCCCCCATTGACTTTAATGGCAGCGTTTTCCTGCCATCGATTGCAGCAGATCAGTGACGTGGGATGCAGCTCTGGAGCTGTAGCTTCTCCAAAAGGTAAGTGATCCATTTTTATTTGTCTTTCAGGTTTAATGAATGCATAGTAAAGAACTTCAGTATACATCCATTGTTCAGGAAGCTGCCTGGGTCATTCAAGTGTCCTGCTAATGGGGAGGAATAATCATGCCCATCCTGAGAATGTTAAGACGGCTCCTCCAATAGGGGGTGGCTTTGATACATATGTACATTATTTATCATCGTACGTTGTATAATACAGGAATACATTTCTGGAATCATTCCCTGCATTGTTTTACCCAACAAAGGGCTTTTTTTTTCACTTGGTTTCAGCTTTAATTCTCCATCAAGGACAAAGAAAGAGGACGGTCTGTTCCTAAAATGTATCAACAGCAAGAAACAAAAGTAACAAAATACAAAAACACGTAAAAAAAATGTTATATGGAGAAATTCACTAAATTATGTGGACTCGGCTAAAAAAAAAAGAGGCAAGATAGGCAATTCATGGTTTATACCCCAGGGATCTGTGATCTAGAGCCCCGCGGGAGGGGGGCTTGGGCTCAGGGTCGTATCTGGGGTAACCTGTGAAAACACATCGGGCCATATGATATGATGTGGCTGGAACCCCTATATTGGGGGGGTGGGGGCTGGATTGGCCATTTTTTAGGGCTACACATACATGTCATACGTGTCATGTGATGTGTTTAAATCACCGCGCGGTCGCTGCAGGGGACGGGCAGTGGGACGAGAGTGACACCTAGTGGTGGGTCTGATACACAGAAGCCTTCGAAACATCAGACGGCGCATCGGAGCCACTCCGGCAACCTACTCTGTCCGTCTTAGATTCAGGAGCCGTATGCCTGTCCCATGAATGTTTAATACCCTCACTGTATTAGTCTCTACCGCTTCTGCTGGGAGGCTGTTTCACTTATCTAACACCATCTCAGTGAAGTTAAACTTCCTCACATTGTAGCTAAGACTCTAAAAAAAATAAAAAATTAAATAAAGGTTCAAATCATATTTTTATGGACACGTGACTGATCACACGCAAATCGCATGTAACCGAAAGAAGCTTTTGTCCCCAAATTTGCTGCCGTGCTTGTATTCTGGTGATCTAGGGACCGATAATGTACAGTATTATCTGCGAGGCGCACAAACTGTTGCAGTCAGGGGTGGACTGGGGAGGAAAAGTGGCCCTGGTTGCATTCTTGTGTCTGCTGGCTGGATACCTGGGGCTGTACGTTACGTTCTGTACTCTCCCAGCCGGCAGCCGTACTCTGCAGGACCAGATCCGCCACCGGAGCCGCTGTCCCAATAAATATATACGCTGTCAGCCAGTAGCCCATCGGGCAATTCTCTGCTGTGCATATCACTCATTTATTATATCACCAAGTTCCCATACTCACACTCATACTCATGCTAACACCCCACACAGTCTAGTACACACTACCAGACACTCATACACTGTCACAGTGTACATTTTAACCCTGTACACTGACCCCCACACACACACAAACACTCATTTTAACCAAAGATAGGTACACAAAAGGTTCCTGGACTCAAGGAAGGACATCTGCTAGAGTGATTTACCTTTAGTCCCCAAACAGTAATGGGATAGATAGACAATATACACACACATACACACACATATACACACATACACACAATAACACACACATACACACACATATACACACATATACACACATACACACACATATACACACAATTACACAAACACACTGTCCTCACAAATGCCACACACAGATACGCATGCACATACACTTTGTGCCCTTACACACAACCTTACTGGCTCACACTTGCCCTAACGTACACACACTTTCAAAATATAAACACGCTCTCTCCCCTATCTCACTTCCCCTCCATTCTTTCTTTCTCTTATCTCCCCTATACTTTATCCCTGTCTTATTATCTCCCCCTTTCTACCAATCTCTCTTCTCACGCATTATCTCTTCCCTTCCTCACCATCTCTCCCCTTTCTCTTTATCTCTCCTCCTCAGTGTCTCTCTCTCCTTTCTCCTTATCACCCACTCCCTTTCTCTCCATCTCTTACCCTTCTCCCTCTCCTTTTTTCTCCTTGAAGTCCTGTGGTGGGGGTGTGAGGTCTGCTTCTTCTTCCTTAACGATTGCGCACCTCTTAAGTCCCGACTTTATATCCTGGAGCTCAGCTCAGCCTGATCCTCCAACAGACCTTGGATCTCCCCAACCAGCCCTTCACCAGCAATGGCCGATGTCCCGGGACAGTTGGCAACTATGCTGCTGGTTGCAGCCACCATTACATTGTGTATTGGCCTAACCCCCCCCACCATTGCTTCGGATTCAGACTGTGATAGATTCTTTTCATACTCCATTGGCCTGGAATCCGCCGTCTCGTAGGTAACGTGCCTCACGCCTCGGGTTATGATTTATTGAAGTCTTAACCCCTGTGCCCTGTGTCCGCAGCTTTGATATATAATGACCCTCATTGACCTCTGCTTCAGATAGGTCACCATGGTGGGGGGAGGATAAAGACATTTGCATTGCAGGACGTTCTATGTCATGGGCTAACGGGGACCATTTCTGTGCTACTTTTTGTTTTTACGGCAAGCTACACAATGATGGAGCAAGTAATTCAGGGTGATCACATAGACTTCTGACTACAAGACTAAGATCCAGATGCCCCGCAGCGCTGCAGGGACCCGGATCCTCCTCTCCGGCAGCCGGTGAACGCCTGTGCGATGCGCGTAGACAATCTCTTTGTACAGTCCCAATGTTTATTAATACTCAGCATCGATATATGGATTCCCAGCTATATCCGTGTATAGACTCAGGACAGGACCATGGACAGCAGCTCCACTAGAATGCATTGTGATTCACGCAGAAGAGAATTCAGTGGGAGACTCAGAGGATTTCCAGATCTGACATATATATTATTATTATTATAATATTATTATTATTATTTATATGGCACCAACAATTTCCACAGCGCAGTCTATACATTCAAAGGGTCTGACAGAACTAGCTCTGACAGACGAAGACCACCTGATGCGTTGGGTAAAGAGGGTCCCGCTCACAAGCTTACAATCTATAATTATACCTGGTAATTATTGATTAATAAATGATTAATTTGGTGAATTTTGATTGGTTGTTTAGTTGTCGATCAGAGGATGCAGAAGAATGTTTGGTTTTATTTAAAGAAACGTTTGGTGAACAAATATTCTGCGTGATGTATAGATATTAACCCCATCTCTGTATACAGTAATA
>VKOC01033097.1:0-12508 GCA_009364415.1 Spea multiplicata | reverse complement strand
TACTTGCATTATATGATAATGTATATAAAGGTCACTGTGAAAGGTGAAAGCAATGTTTATTGATATGCTACAAAAAGGTTTGCATGTAAAACAACAAATCAATAAGGATAAAAATGTAAGTTATAATAAAAAAATAAATCCTTTCTAAATGTTTGAAAATAAGATAAGGAAATAAAAATAACATTCATGCAGGGGTATAACGAGAAACCACATGGTCCTGGTGTGAAAATTGCCCTGCTGTCAAACAGATGGTATGTGCCATCAATTCCCCCAAATAACTTGTCTGTGCCTTCTTTGCCCCTTGCCCCCCTTTCAGCATACACTCTGACACATATATGCAGATACGCTTACACAAATTACACACACTTATTCATGCTCACAGATCGATTCACACACATACAAGTACACATCCATGCTCACACACACAACCAGGGCCGGCCCAAGACTTAATGCCGCCTGGGGCGAAGTTTCAAATGCTGAGCGCCGGAAATTGACGTCACTTCCGGCGCTCAGCATTACAAGCCGGCAGCGAGACCGAACAGGTAAGCGAAAACCACTCGGCGCCCCTCTCTCTCTCCTCCGCTTCAAAAAAAAAAATTGCCCCAGTCGGCTCCATTGTAGGGCCGGCCCTGCACACAACCACACATCCATGCTCACACACACACCTACACATCTATGCTAACACACACACAGTTGAACATCCATGTTTACACACACACAATTACACATCAATGCTCACACACAATTGCACATCCACGCTAACAATCACACATACATACATACATTCCTGCCCCTGTTTAACTATCACCGCTCCTGCAGCTTTCTGTCTGGGTGATTGCACAGTGTGTGAGCAGCCTTGGTTTCACTGCAGGGTCACATGACGTTGCGTCATGGGTTGCACTGAGCCCCTGGGCCCTGTCGCAGCTGCAACCGCTGCGACCCCTGTAGTTATGCCAGTGCATTCATGAATTATAGAGAGAAATTGATCATTTCTGATCCTTTCATTGACTGAATATGCCTAAAATATACTTTAGACTCTGGGTTTAATGACCCCTTCTTTGTCCCCACATTTTGCTAAAGAAATATATATTTTATGTTAAAAGCATTTGTACATCGATATTTAAAGCAGATATTACTACATGAAAATTTCAAGTAATAACAAAACACGTGGTATAAATATACAAGATAAAGTATGAAAATAATTGTGCAAATATTTTACTGAGACACATAAGATAAAGTGTGTACATTTTAGTAAATTATGTGCTTATGAGGTGTGTCGCTTGCTACACTAATGACTTGATCTCTGTGTATACATACATGAAACCTACAGGTGATATTATATGTTCTTTGATATTATTTTATAACACTAAAACCACCGAATGATAGTCCTAGCTAAAAGTCCAAATGCTCTTTCTCAATATTTATTAAATATCCTAATTAAGTTACATAGTTTGTTCAGTTTTTACATATGAAACTGAAAAAAGGTACCACAGGAAAAAAAAGAAAATTGAGTAATTTGATACATTTCAGTTTATAGGGGAAGAGGTTCTGCTTTAGTAAAGACAAACATGTCAATGGGGCCTATTAAAAGATGTATTAAAGAGCTTAGTTAACTGATTTATTTAACCAATCATTGTGAACAGGAGTAGTCCCGGAAGATTGGAAATTACCAAATTTTGTATGCATTCACTAGAATGGTAGTAGAGAGGAGCAGGGCAACTATAGACCAGTAGGTATTACATTGGAAGTGGGAAAATTAATGAAACTTATGTTAAATGATAGAATTGTTGAAGATCGCAGAAACAACATGGATTTACTTTAGGGAGATAATGCTATACTGATCGTATTGATTTGTTGATTGGTTGGCTAAAATAATTAATCAAGGAGGTGCAGAAGATATTGTTTATTTAGATTTCTTAAAGGCTTTGGACTAAAAGATTTGTATTCCAATATTGCTGAATCGGCAAGGCAGTTAAGAGGGTTTTTGTCAAGTATATTCTGAGCAAACAAAGCAGAATATCTGTGTAAGGGCATAACCAGAAAATACTTCCCATCTTCTGTCAATCATAGTTCCTCAGAGAAAACACAAAAATAATAGCACACTCATAGTGTAGGAACTATCACAAAAAATAGTATTAATGAAATGATAAGATCATTAAATCGTCAAATGTGTGAGCTCGAAAACAGCATTGAGTGGAAAGATCAGAAATCAGGTCAGGGATATTTTTAAAATTCCTCAACCCAGAGGTATAAGTTCCACCATATGTTACGGACATAAATCTCGGTAGTGTGTTCATACACTTCCGTGTATGCGCTGCAATGCAGGCTTTCTGCTTTAAACTCCTTTTTGCCTGGGTGATGTGATTCCGCACTACGCATTTTGCCATGCAGCTTTGTTCTGAGCAATTTAGATGACTAAAGGGTAGGTAGCCAATGTAATAAACCAGAAGGAACTGCTAGCAGAAAGCTTGGTTGTATAAGATGCATTATTAGCAGTAGAACAAGGGAAGTGCTAACACTGTAGTACAAAGCACTGATGACACCTCACTTGGAATATTGTACACAGTACTGGAGACCATACGTTAGAGAAAATTCAGAGATGGGCTAATAAAACTGGTTAATGGATTATAGGATAAAACGTTCCATGTAAGGTTAAAGGATCTTAACATGTAAAGCTTGAAAGAACGACAAGAGGGATATGATAGAAACATTTTAATACATAAATGGAATAAATACGATAAAGGAGGAGAGTATATTTTAAAGAAGAAAAACTACCACAACAAGAGGACATAGAGGCAAAGGATTAAAAGTAATATCTGGGAATATTACATTACTGAGAGCATAGTAGATGCCTTCCAGCTGAAGTAGTATTTGTTAATACAGTGAAGGAGTTTACGCATGCATTAAATAAGCATAATGCTATCCTACATATAAGATAGGGCCAGTGACTAAGGAAAGGATTCAGAAATTGGACGGACTAGATAAGTCGAACGGTCGTTAACAGCTGACAAATTCTGTTTCTATGTGATCAGTCAGTAGGGCTTCATAGCCTTGCATTGCTGATCGCAATGCATCCGATCATATAGCAGGGAGAGCACTCTGTTATCCCCAGTCTCTTATCCTGGAAGGTGATAGTCCACTGTCATAAAAATAGCATGACAGACAATTGTTACTGTAAGGTTGTTCACAAATTGAAAAAGCACCATTTAGACAATTACGCTCAAAAGTTTATAGAGAACACCCTCCCCAAATAGGAGCCTGTTCCAACTTCAGAAAACCAGTCCCAGAATGGTGATGCACTTGAATGGATGCCCTGGATGTAGTAGGTGTTAAACTACTACCTTATGGCAGACACTGGTTAGAATCCATGTTTGTAAGAACTGGCAGTTGATGCTGATAAATTGTCCAGGTGTTGAAACTGATCAGCTCCCACAGCCTCTTCTAACAAATGTTTTACTCGGCTGTGCTTCTTTTGATCTAGACTCTCCAGGATGTCTGTGCATGTCATCACATTTGTTTCTCTCCCTTGAGGTGTTCTGAAACAACTCCTCCTTAAATGGAGATCTTGTGACTTCCTTTTTCAAGCCCCCTCCTGATCGGCTTACATAATTGTCCGTAACACGGGCTGATGGGCAGGTAGGGTTGCTACACTCAGGAACCTGTCGTAAATAGTCCATTACCTTGGTAACCAGAGGAGTTCTGGTGATGGGGTTTACACATCTATCTATCTATCTACCTATCTATCTATCCATGCATTGATATTAGTTGTATTAGTAATGTTACTGCATGCTTTACACAGGTATTTTACAACATTACATAGGATAAAATGTAAAAGACCATTAACCGTTGCTTAAATTAATTAGGTTATAGAAACATTCAGTGGATGTGATTCTCCAAATTATGATAAAGTAGTAGTAAGATTGCTTGCTGTGTCAATATGCAAGGGTTTTGTTCTTAGTTAAGAACACATTCTGCAGCAGAGAGATAACTCAACTATCATGTAATGCGACCGTTTCCAGGGAAACAATGTTTTCTTTTTTGAATAGGAGAACAAATTAGGGTGGTAAAACATCTGTAAATTACCAGCACAAAAGTCAAGAAGGCAGAGTGACTGTTTTCTGGCCTGATTTTTTTTTTATTAAAAATATATTTTAAAAACATAAACATGGCAACTTTTTGAACTAACATTAATTGTGTGTGATATAGAATCTTGGGATTCTATTTAAACTCATTTAGTTCATAATTATGTACAAAAATAATACCATTTTGACTCATGCTAAGGTAATTTGTACCTGTATGTTTTTAAATTAGTTGCTGTATAAAGACTAACTGTCCAATTTAAGTTTGTGCTTACTTCCCTTGCTTCTGTCTGATTTTTATGTGGTTAATCTAATTACTGGTAATTGATTTATATGCATATTAAGAAGTTTTTGAGGTACATTACAAATAATATAGATCAAAATAAAGAACAAAAGAGAGGAATGCAGCTGTTCACTAGTGCTGTATTTATCAATTATAAATTACAATAAGACTGGATAAGATTCATTTTTTTTTAATTAACAATATTTGATTCAATGCAAGCACTTTAACTCTACCTAGAGAAATGTTTTTTTATCACTTAAATTTTTATTGAATTTTCATTGAATGATAGACAACATAAACAAAAGCGATGAAATAAGAAAATACAAAGCTTATTCATCAGCATCATAAAACACGACAGTGTACATATGAACATATGAAAGGCCAAATCCAACATGTATAAGAACATGAAGTAGGCAGAAATAATCAGAAGGAATATACCAACTGACAGCACTAATTGACAGAATGTACCATGTACATTAGACAAAGGGATAGCAGCACCATGGTGGTAGTAATGAAGCACAAACCCCTTTAAGTGCAGAAAAATAACAATAGGCGCTCTGCCTAAGAAGGGAGGAAGGGGATGGAGAGGGAGGGTGAGAAAGAAAAGAGGGGGGGGAAAGGGATTAAAAAAGAAACAAACATATTACAATGGACGAATGGCATATCGGGAAGCAGAAAACCAGAAGGGAGACCTCTAAATGCGTCGAGGTAAAAATTATCCCACCTATCCCAAGTCGATTGAAAAATATGCGAAGTGCCCAGTGCCGAATGCACCATGCGTTCATATGTACGAGTAGTAGCCAAAGAGTACAGAATCCTCGATACAGGAGGCACAGGGTTTTTCCATTTCCTAGCAATGCAGCTTTTAGCCGCCAATAGAAGATGAATCATAAGTTTATGACATGGAGCGTCTAAGCTGGGAGGGAGCATGTCTAGGCGGGCGACCGAAACGGATCTGTCAATCGGGACTGGGAGTAATTTATTGATAAGAGAGGAGACTTCCGACCAAAAACTTAATAACAGGGGACATTCCCACCAGACATGAGCCAACGTACCCTTTGACCATACAGCCTCCAGCATAGGGGAAAAGTAGACGGGGAAAATCCTTGATAGCTTGGAAGGGACATAATACCAGCAAAAAAGGACTTTAGGATCCGTCTCAAAATGAATAGTGTTCTTCAATACTCCTCTTATCGCTTCAAGGGCAGTATACCAGTCCTGTACATCAAAGAAGCAGTTGAGCTCCTGTTCCCATGCTAGCATAGAGGGAAGCTTAATATCCGTTCTACAATCTAACAGTGCCAACTGACAAGTGGAGATGGCCTGAGGTTTCCAATACTTTTGAATAGCGCTGAGGAGTTGTAAGAATTTAGAAAAAGTGTTGAAAAGAGTGGACGTGGTCTTTGGAGATAAGATGGTTAATAGACCGTACTCTAGCTTCTCTCCAAGAGTCAATAGAAACGTGGGGTAGGAGGGAACGCAGAGCTGTGATGGGGGCACACGTAGGTATCATAGAAGGCAAACCAAGAATTGAGCTGTATCTAACCCACAATGTCAACGTTAATTTCGTGGTAGGTAGCAGATCTGGACGAGCTGAATTCGGAAGCCAAGTTTCTCATATCCCACGGACAAAAGCGTTTTCAAGATCCACCCATGCCACCTGTGCCGATTCTGAGAATAGCACAAGAGTCTGAGCGAGGTTGGCTGCAAGGTAGTATTTTGTAATATCCAGAACCCCCAAGCCCCCCAACAGGGTGCTGCAGTAGTTGAATCAATAGCCTCGCCTTTTTATCAGCCCAAATATAAGACGATATTGTCGACTGGACTTCCCGTAGGAAAGGGGGTGATATAGACACCGGCAATGTTCGGAAGAGAGAGCAATTTCGGCAGAGAGTTCATTTTAAAAGAGACAATTCTACCAGTCCATGATAGCTCCAGCTGGAACCACCACAGGAGATCCCCTTTAATCGACCACCAGATGTGTTGATAGTTTGTTGTAACTAGATTATTGATAGATTTTGTGAGTCTTAGACCTAAATATGTAAGCTATTCTGATTTTCGCTCATATGGGAATGCAGCCGACAGGTGTGCAATCGAGAAATGTTTATTTTATTTAAAATCATAGTTACATAGTTATATAGGCTGAAAAAAGACATGCGTCAATCAAGTTCAGCCTTTCCTATATCTGTTCATTTGTTGCTGTTGATCCAAAAGGCAAATGGCAAAAGGCAAAAACCCCCAGTTTGGCTCTTTCCAATTTTGCACTAACCAGGGAAAAATTCCTTCTTAACCCCAAAATGGCAGTCGGATTTCTCCTTGGATCAATAAGCTGTTTCCCCATAATTAAAGATTATATCCCCGAATATTATGTTTTTCCAAGTATCCATCCATCCAATGTCTGTACAGATAAAACTACCTCTGCAGGCAGAGAACACATCCACATCCTTATTGTCCTTACTGTAAAAAACCCTTTCCTCTACCTTAGACTAAATCTCCTTTCTTCTAGTCTAAACGCGTGACCACGTGTCCTATGCATAGTCCTGTTTATGAACAGATTTCCACACAATGGTTTGTATTGGCCCCGAATATATTTATATAATGCTATCATATCCCCTCTGAGGCGCCGTTTTTTCTAAACTAAACAGATTTAAATTTGTTAAAACCTTTCTTCATAACTATAGTGCTCCATTCCTTTTATTAATTTTGTAGCCTGCCTCTGCACCCATTCTAGTGCTACGATATCCTTCTTTAGAATAGGTGCCCAGAATTGCACATCATATTCAAGGTGCGGCCTTACCATTGATTTATACAGAGGTAAAATTATATTTTTTTCCTGTGAATTGGTGCCACTTTTTATACACGACAATACCTTACTAGCCTTAGAAACCACAGACTGACATTGAATATTTAATATTACAAATTGAACATTGTACAAATAAAATGTATGCAATATTATTTTTAGATGTATGAAGCACCAACAAATTCTGCAGTTCTGTAAACAGGTAAATAACATAACGATTTTCACTTGGAGAAACAAAAGGTTAAGGAGGGACCTGCTTTCTTTCTTACTTTACCAATATTACTTTCTAGTATATGTTCTAGTTTCCATGGCATTCCTTAAAAAAGGAGGAATTTGAGTAATCAGTTTACAGAAGGCTAATGTTTTGAGTTGTCCTGAGTCTATATTAAATAAACAGCATTTACCGTGTTTAAGTGATAAACAAACATTTATTGCTGATATCATTCACACTGGCCAACTGAATTTTAATGTGTTGTCGAATTCAATACTGTTTTATTTTACAGTAGGTTAATGCAGTAGGAGTAGGACATTACCAGTAAACAGAACATTAAATATCTTACTAATATCATGTACTAATCATGTACTAATTGTTAGGTCATGTTTACCCATTGTATAGTGCTACAGAATAGGATGTTGTTTAATGAATCAATAAATAATAACCTATTGCTAGTAATTTTTGAAAAGGCTGCAAAAGGAAGAAAAAATGTAAATATTATTTATTGTTTTATATAGCGCCATCATATTCTGCAGCGCATTACAATGAGTAAACATGACATGACCAGTAGTATATAACATGAAAATTAGACTTACAGAAACAGGTAAAGTGGGCCCTGCTCAAACTAGCTTACAATCTAGCATTTTTATTAACTTTTGATAGCTTTTTTTCTCCCTCTAAAAGAGTCATTAAATAAATATTACTTTTGAAGGTGAATTCTATATTGATTTAAATGTCTCTAGTTTTAATATCAGTGACTAAGTAGGTGACAGATTGGTGACATTTATGCCACTTAATGTTCATTAGCAGGGCTTGTTTATTCAGTAGAACTAATCTGCGTGCTTTTCACAGGTGCTACGAGACGAGCAGAAGTCTGCATGTAGGGGAAATGTATTTATTATTTAAAATATATTGCAGAACACAATGTGTTTCTATTCTAATTTCCATAGCAGATCATTCAAGTAATATATATATACAGCAGTGTGTCACAGTCACACATGACATTTATTTATTTCTACCCCTGGCCTATTTAACTTCCTGAGTACCAGAAAACTAAGCACTATTTTTATTTGTGCTAAAGATAACTATCATTTTTTCATAGACTTCTTTTTTTTAAAAATTAATTTCCGGTTTTATTTATTTATTTTACTGGAACACTGACAGGCAATGCTTTCTCTATTGCCTCAAGGTGCTTTAGCTAATCTTCCTGGTTGGAAGAGAACCGCATGTAAGAATTAGAGGTGGAAGAAAAAAATTCCCCTAATAAATTGCAGTATAATGTTCCTGCTTATTGTTTTACAGCTACTTAAGTTATATGCCTTCTTGTTAATTTCTAGGTTTTTAGATTATTTACGTTGGCATACTCGTCTGCATTTTCACCATATATTCACAAATTCTTACGAATGAAGGAAAATTGAGTTTGAACAACCTTAGAGAAGACTTGTTGGCTCCCATCTTGGGTTTTGTATGTTGGTGAAAGATATTTTGGAAGATTAGGGAGAGGACGTCACTAGAAGCAGCCTCATATTTCACCTTAGGGCAAAATGATGGCGCTTTCAGTGATGCCCTTTACCCTGATTGAAGCATTGAGGAGAGGACATCACCGGAAGCGCTGCCATTTCCACCGGGTTATGTCTGCAGAGATGCAAAGATAGCAGATTGAAGATAGAAGAGAACGTAGAAGATAAAAGATTGAAGATAGAAGATGATAATGATGTGGAAGTGGTCGACAAAGTAGGGAAACATTTAGGGAGTGAATGAGATAGTGTGGGCACTGGCCAAAAGATTTTGTTCCAGAATTAAAAATGCCCCCAAATTTCCCATGGGAAGGTAATGTAATTTGCAGTACAAAACCATTTTCACATGTCTAATATATAAAATCTTTAATAATATCTTAAAGGGCACTTTATAGTCAAGTCGTGTTATTTATTGTGAAACATTAGTAGGTTCATGGATATGTTTTTGTGTTACAATGTACATCATTTATTCAAATATTCAAAATGGTTTCAATTGTTACAGATATAACCATTTTCTGTTAAAAAATATTGTGCTCAGTTGAAATGAAATCAGACACTGTTATGTTCTGCATTTTTATTTTTCTCAATATATAGGGTCAATTTGAATATTACCTAAAAGTTGATCAAAGTAAGATAGGAGCATCACAGCATGAGTGTTTTTATGTTCACAAAAAAGCTTTCAGGGACAAATGCCTGGCATCTTTTGTTACGTTTGCTGAAAACATTTACTAATGAAAGAAATGCTCCTTTTTTCTTTCATCTTCAATCTTACAGCATTTTGCAAAATGTCTGCTGTAAAGCTATAATTGCTTATAGATGTTGGTATAATAGTTATAGTGCTGAGTAGACCTGCTTACAAAGAAAGTCAACTTTTAGTCATGCAAGAAAATTTGAGATTTGTTTGCTAGAAATTAAGGTTACAAGAAGAGGTTCACCAAATTGAGCTTCTTAGTTGTTTATTTTAGAAAATGTGCAGTTATTTAATTTTTTGTACAGTGAGCGTTCCTAGTGGGTGGGCGGCCTGCCCCGGGTGCAGCTCATCAGGGGGGTGCCACGGGCTAGGGTGACCACGTGTCCCGGATTGCCCGGATCCCTGGCAGCCTTGTCACTTTTTTACACAGAGGAGAGAGAGAGGGGTGCCTAGAAACCACTCTGCACCCCTCAGTCTCCTTTGCGAGGCCTCTAACATGGTGCCGGCATGTCCTTCTGAGCGCCGAAATATGACGTCATATTTCGGCGCTCAGCAGTAAACCAGCGCAGCGGCAGAGCAGGAAGCAGCGGCAGAGCAGGAAGACTGGGGCGTCGTGCTCTCACCGCAGGACTTCTGGATGGTAAGTCCAAAACCTTTAACTACAAGGGGGAGGGTAGATAGTGAGAAAGGAGATGAGGGGGTAGGGAATGAGAAGGGAGAGAGGGGATGGTAGTGAGGAAGATGGAGAGGGGTAGTAGTGAGAAGGAGGAGAGGGGTAGGTTAGTGAGAAGGGAGGAGAGGGGAGGAGTAGTGAGAAGGGAGGGAGGGGGGTACATAGAGGGGATACATAAGTAGAGATGGGACTAGATTAGTGAGGAGAGCAGAGAGGTGAGATACATTAGTGAGGAGGGAGGACAGGGGATGTATGAGATGGGGTAGATAGTGAGGAGGGAGAGGGGGGGTAGATAGTGGGAAGCGAGGGAGAGGGGGTAGATAGTGAAAAGGGGGAAAGGTAGAAAGTGAGAAAGAGGTGACAAGTATATTGGGATAAATAAACTGAGAATGAGTGAGAGAATAATGTGTGGATGAATTGTCTGAATGAGGGAGATAATTAATGAGTTTGTGAGAATGCATTAATGAATGTATATGAATTTGTGTGAATGACTGTGAATTAATTATGTGAATGAAAGTGTGAATTAGTGAGTGACTGTAAGAGTGTTTGTGTGTATGATAGATGTATAATTGATTTGTGCAAAGGCAAAGATGGCACACACAGGATGTTTGAGCCTTGGGGACAATCATATACATATATATATTAATATTGTTATTGCATTTTTTGTCCTATTTTGCTGTGTTACATTACTTTAAATAAAAGCTGTTGATTTTTTTATGGTGGGGAGGTCATATTCGGTGGGGGGGTCATAATGCTTCATTTTCTGTTTTCAGTCCAGACTTTTCGTTTCGGTGCATCCCTAAGCCAGACAATGAAGTGGTAGGCCTACACCCCATCAATGTTTGGCTTAGTATATAGTGATATGAGTTATGCCTCACTATTATCAATGTCTGGCTCAATGTATAGTGATAGGTGTTATGCTGTACCCCCATCAATGTCTGCCTCAATATATAGTGACAGGCGTTATGCTGTACAGCCGTCAATGTCTGCCTCAGTATATAATAACAGTAATGCTGTACCACCTTTAATGTCTGCACCAGTATATAACGATAGAAGTTTTAAAGTGTTTGGGGGGTGTCACATAGAGCATCCGCCCCAGGTGCTAAATATTCTAGGTACGCCCCTGTGTACAGTGTCTCTTGCTATGTATATTTTTAAAACACAACTTTTTAATTTTAAATAATCATCTTTTGTGACTGGTCAAAAAGTGTTTGTTTCCAGACATTTGTGGATAGAGATGCACAATCTCTTGTTAAGCAGAAATCTGTAAAATTAACATTAATTGAGCCTTCCTTCTTCAATGAAATTGGTATATTTACAGGTGTCCGGAGAGTAGTTTTTCAGTCTTAAACATGTATGACAAAGACTCCTTGGCTCAGACCTCTTTTGAGGTCCCTTTGTTGGACTTTTGGAAACGCAATTTATAGCAAATTATAACATAAATCTATATAATCCATATTTGGAGCTTGGTCTTTCTTTTGTAAGTTCTTGTTTTCCATTTTACTAAACCAAGCACAGTCTGGAAAAACTCTGGGGCACATTATATTATACCCCTATATTATTGTACCAAACTTAAGTGGAAAGAGTCTTCATGTCACATAGGCTGGGACTAATTGCATATTGTTTCAAATAAATTTAAGGATGCTCAGACTTCCAGAGTGTTTTTCTTCTTGATAGAATGCCACAGTTAAAACCCCTGTTCAAATACAGGTAACTAAATAAAGGATATGTTTCATTACATAAGTCAGTGGTAAAAGGTCAAAAGCTGATCAAAGCTGCTCAGGTTAGCCTCAATTTCCCTATTTAAACATTGAAACATATAATCTGTTAAATCCTTTAAGAGTTTAAACGTTTCTGTCATATCCGCTCTTTTTTCCTCCAAGCTGTTCGGACACATTTTTCATTCGTTTTCAAACAATTAATTTTGTTTCCTGTCCCTTTTTGTACAAACAAACTTTGGAGGGCTTTTTTCATTTGGCAACAAAATTCATTGTCATTCACCCTGACTCTTTTTAATGCTGTCTCGCGCTCTCTCATACACTATTACACTTACTCACTCTCCTACTCTCTCTCAATGTCTCTCTACCTTCTCTGCAGACTTCTTCCGTATCCCTGTTTCCTTTTCTTCCTGCCTCTAACTTTACAGCCCAGCACAGCGCCTGCTTTTTCAGACGCTTTTGCCTACTTAAAGGGCATTTGAGCATTAAATGCATGCCATCGGTATACATACCCTTGGAAGCAATAACAGCCT
>VKOC01033096.1:0-20862 GCA_009364415.1 Spea multiplicata | reverse complement strand
CTCGACATCGAGGCATTGCAGCAAGGCCATTTAAGCGAAGAAAGTGATCAAGGATCACTTTCTTCGCTTAAATGGCCTAAGCTTATTTAACTTTTTGCCGGTTCAGGACTGTCAAAGGTCATTTAGTGACCTTCTTGTCATGACGGTCCTGAACCGGCAAAGGTCACAAAGGGGTTAATGCATTTGACCCCTTTGAATTTTCATGTTGTCTGTTTTCCAAATGCATGGTGGGATTCTTTCCACACCCTCCATACCTCTATACACATCCAGAGCTGCCTCAGGGAAAGCTGCATGCAGGGGACTGTGGTTCTTTTTAGAGCCAGTCTCTGACAGCATAGGAGCTTGCTGCGTCCTTATTACGGAGTTGGTTTATTTGTGCCAAGTGAAGATTAGCAACTTCTAACAGCTAACGGTAAACCGCAAAGGCAAGTAAAAAGCTTTGGTAAAGCCTTACCCTCTAACTACTCTCCATGGAATAAAGTGTCCCTAATTTGCAATTCGAAATGATATATTGTATTACTAACCAGCTCAAGGAAGATGTGCTCACAAAAGTAAGTCCACCCCTCACATTTTTGTAAATATTTTATTATATCTTTTCATGTGAAGATATGACACCCTGCTACAATGTAAAGTAGTGAGTGTACAGCCTGTATAACAGTCTCAATTTGCTGTCCCCTCAAAATAAGTCAATGCACAGCCATTAATGTCTAACACCTTGGCGAACAAAAGTGAGTATGGAATATATATAATAATATAATATATATATATACACACAAAAGTCTGAATTTTTAGAACAACGTGGCAGCCTGGCTTATGCTCCAAATAGCTGGTAGCTTTGGACACATTTGCATCCAAACTCAGGTACAACACTGACATATATGGAATTCTATGTGCAGATCCATGTATGACACTCTGTGAACTTGTGTGGCACTCTAAAACCATATAGTAGCGACGTTTACAGATTATGAGACTGTTGAAACTGCATTCAACTATTGAAATATGCAGTGTGCATAATCTACTTATTTTTCTTATTAAAACGTTAACGTTACATTTTATAATAATGTTAAGTAATTGGAGCTCATATTCTAATTTGTTATGAATATCAAGTAACCCCTCTACTATCCTGCAGTACAGACCAACTGCAGGATGTGATGGAGCAGAATGGGACTCTTTGGAACCTGCGACACACACACACACACACACATATATATATATATATATATATATAGTTGATTTTGTAATGGTTTGTTGAGTTCCCTAATCCAAGTTTAAGTTTTAAAGGCTAATTGATCTTTAGAAAACTCTTTTGCAATTATTTGTTTGTTTTCCGTGAACCCAAACGTTTAAGCAATACACAAGCATTTTCTATAACACAGTCATTAATAACAGAGTTTGATAGCTATTCACCATACTTAACAAAAGTCCTTATTCAGCTAGAGTGCACACAGTAAAGTATACTAGAAGCTGCAGATCCATTATGGATGTTACATGCGAAAAGAATGCTGATGGTTCGCTAAGTTTCACATCCTTGGCTTAAATTGACTTTGATACTAATAGCACATATTTTCTCTAGGACATTTAATGTGAAAGCTGAAATGTATTTGCCTTTCAAATGATGTGATCTGCTCTAGATAAATTTCCAAATTGCTGCGTCTATGCAGCTCGGAGCAGTAAATAACCTTTACTTCTGCATTTCTTAGAGAAACAAGCAGCGGTCCCCAGTGGTATAAACTCATTGCAATCCAAATAGAATTCATCAATATAATTTACAAATGTTATCATATTAATTTTTCTCATTACAAGTGTGTTAAATTAAGCAGTGAGGCTCTTACTCTTGAAGCCTAACATATCAACACACTCAGTTCATATACTCAATATACGGAGAGGGCTCAAGGGACGTCTGCGGATAAATGCTAACATAATACCTTAATTTACCTCACTTCAATTTCTCCTCTGAATATATTATACATATAATCAGGTTAACGTTTTAATAAACAATTTCTTATTCTCTTGTCAAACTTCATTCCAGCATTGATACTAAATAGGATGAAAGGAATTAGGATCAAAGCTAGCTTGTTATATAAGAAATACAATGTTGTGTAATACACAATTGTTTGTGTTGAAGGATAAGCTGATACTATTATATTAAAACCAATGAAAGGAGAAAAAAAGATGGATTACTGGAGAAAGCTGAAATCCATGCTAAACTAAAAAAACATTAATTACAAAGAAAGACAAAATCTGGCGTGGGAGAAAACACTCTAAATAAAAAGAAAAATGGAAAAATTTAAGCAAATCGGTTGCCTTTCCAAAATCCTACATTTTAAAGTTCAATGCACAAAATTAACCTTTGACATGGTTTTTACACATTAGAATAAGCATTTATTACATACATACATGTCTATAATATGATTATCAATATTCTTACGTGTATTATCTTTTCTTATGTTCTTTGGAAAATTCAATTAAAATAAATAAATAAATAAGCATTTATTAAAACCGACTTTAACCATATACAATGGGGAAAGGTATCTTAACTTCTCAGATCAGCACAATTATTTCTCCCTATTAAGTTATCCCTCGTATATTGTAAAGTTGCTGATCATTGTTGATAGGTTCATTAATGCAAATATAGGATTTGGATGATTATTCTTCCTGATTAAATAATTTCCTTCCTTTTGTCAAGTTATTCTACCACCTATTGCTATTTATCTCAGTGTAACCAGGGTAAAAATAAAGTTTATTATATCACAAATATGTGCACCAATTGACAAAAGAACTCTACGTGGTTTGAACTTAATAAAAGAAGGAAAGTACTTCTGCTTTTTTACCAAGGGCATCTTGCAGCAGTCGATATTCCTATTATCCAAGGCCTTGAAATCGTAACGTTCTACTGTAATGTTTGGGACTTGTCTGCGTTTATTTCTTGTACACAGTTTCTATAATTATTATTATTTTTGTTTTATATAGTGCCATCATTTCCTACAGTGCTGTAGTAGATGACAATAAATAAGGAGCGTCCTTGGTCTGGTCACAAATGTGGTGGATCTGGGGGAAATTTCTCTATAACAGTGGATCGCAGTGTGAAGGGCCATATGACAGCTGCTATAATGAGTTTTGGACCATGCACAAATTTGCCAGGTGGTTGCATGGAGCTAAGTGAAACACTGATAGCCCCACCTAAGAAATTGTTTGTATTTTGAACATACTGTCAATGTCCTTTTCTGAAATATTAATTGAAGCCAGCTTTGTTTACACATTGTCTACCATTTATTGCATTGAATAGCATCAATGTGACATTTGGTCCTCGTTATCACTTTTACATTTTACAAGGAATTCAGTATCCCTTTTCACAGAGAAAATATCACCATCTGTCCTATAATTTTATCCAATTCTAGTTACATTTCAGTAGACTAATTGCAAGATATAAAATCTGCTTCCAATGATGGCTTGTACACTATGGAAAAGAAACCAACTTGCTCTCATTACCTGTTAGGCATTAAATGCTCTACTAATTATCTGACATCAAAGGGTTTTATTCATTACGGTGGGAGTTTGCGAGTAACTTTTCAATTCACTAACTTCTTATTATTTTGTAAGAAGGGCTCAGCTGTGCCCACATAATACCCAGAAATAAATTTCAAGAAGCTCACTGATATAACTCTGTGTTACCAGGCAATCTCTTCTTAAGCTGTTTAGAGCATTAAGAACTGAGAGCACAAATAGAGAGACAAGGGAGATCATTTTTTAAATGTTTTTTATTTTTCATATTGTGTTATAAGCAGGAGAATTACTACGTCATCGTTATCAGCATCTCTTTTCCCATAACTAAAATACTAAAATAATCTACATGCTGTCACTATTAAAGTAAAATACAAAAATAAATACCGTAATAAAATAATATGAAATTAGATAATACATTATCTAAAAAGAACATGTGGAAGCAAAGGAACCAATTTCAGGGATAAAATAATTAAGTCTAAACATTATAGCAAAGCCAATCTTACAGCTCATCAACAAAGCTTTTCAAGCCTGAGGATGACAGTGAGGACACAAATGGTTAACGCAACTCTTATCCACTCTTGCTTTGAAAAGTAATTTAACCTAAATAGAAACCTGAATAAATCTCTATATTGGTTTTTATGTAGTACATTAATTACACTCTGGAGCCATCACTCTGGGCTCTCTATTCCCTTGTACACTGCCTAACAATAGCATCGCTCACTCATGGTACTGTTTCTTCTCATCATCTCTCTCCAAGGGACATTTTCATTGAAGTGTGTAGCACTAAGCAAGGCTGATTCTAAAGGGCATATCAGGGTATGGGTTTTTCCTCTGACAGTTATTTATCAAGTAGAGGATCATCAGGCAGCAGAGGACTTAAAATCACACTAATAAAACATTCTTACTCCGTATCTTTCTCCCTATCTTTATCTAGAGCCATCTGCAGAAAGAATTGTGGAGTTTAGTTTCACACTCATTTGCTGTATAACATCGCTACTGTCAGTTTATCTATCTATCTATCTATCTATCTATCTATCCATCTAGCCTTCCATCTAGCCATCCATCTATCCATCTATCTAGTCATCTATCTATCTATCTATCTATCTATCTATCTATCTATCTATCCATCCATCTAGCCATCCATCCATCTAGCCATCTATCTATCTATCTATCTATCTATCTATCTATCTATCTATCTATCTATCTATCTATCTATCTGTCTAATTTAGATAAGAATATTTGTTTAGCTAAATGGGATAATATGAAGAGTTTTTTTTATGTTACCTTCAATATAGATTGTAAGCTTGTTTGAGCAGGGCCTTTCTCACCTGTTGTCTCTGTTAGTCAATTTGTTATGTTATATACTACTTGTTTTGTCCTGTCTAACCAGTGTATAGCACTACTGAATTTGATGGCACTATATAAAACAGTAAGTAATAATAATAATAATATACAATTTGAAAATGTCATTTCCAAATAAGTTAAGTCTGTGTCAATGTCTGCAACGTAAATGCACACTAATTGGGTTGGGGAAAGTACTGACTAGAGAGGAGAGTATTCAACGAAAACCTTAAAAAAATCAACACTACACTAAATGGGGACTGTAACCATTATTATTATTATTTATTGTTTTATATAGCACCATCAAATTCCATAGCGCTGTACCAAGGGTAACCAGTACAACTGTTGCCATAAGTATATCTGTTAAATAAATCTAAAAACAGCTTGTGCTTTTGCTTTTTTCAGTTATCACATTTATTTAAAGATACAGTATTTAGATTAAAGGTCCCCCTCAGCTCGCATCTGTATGTCACAATGGCAAAACTGACATTATCTAATCAATTTCCTGTTCTTTCCATTCACCTTACCCACCTTTAACCCTTTTAGAGTTTTTTAAATTTATTTTTTAATTATGAAATAAGCTATTCATAGAAACCTAGTTTAAGACAACCTGTGCAGCATATGGTGTGCCCAAAACATTCTTCATCTATTATCTCTCTATAAATTCCAAACCAAACAGTGAAAGTAATGGGAACAAAACATTTTTTAAAAAGCTATAACCCCATCTTGTAAAAATATATATCTAAAAATGTTGATTGCACACATCACATGTACATGACTGTACAGAATATAACATTGTTTAAATTGCATGTTTAAAATCCATTAGCTTAGATAATAGCAAAGCACTTATGCTTATCCCAGTGTTAAAACATGATACATTTTCATTGAATAAGTCATCCAATTATAATAAAGTTTGGTGTATGATTATTAAAAATAAAAACCTATTTGGGAAGTTAAGAGAATTGGAAATGTGTGATGTGCAAGAATAATTTAATTGGGATGACTGATTCTCCTAATTGTATGCTAGTTGACAATGGTGACATAATAACATGTCATATGATATTTCACTGTGAAGCTCTTTCCCTTCCGGTACACAGGAGGTCTCCCCTGTCAGCAGGAGCCAGAATCACTGGCTACACTGGTTACACTTAAATAGCAGAAAATTCCCCAAATTTCATTAGAGTATGACCTGCACCGGAACAAACATTAAATGTAAAATACTCTGTTGGGTCTTTTGATACCCCAGTAGGCTGGTCACAAGTACTGCAATCAGCAACACAAGGCTACAGAAGGTCAGGCATTCTCCAGAAACAAAAAAATATTTAACAAATTTCCATAACATAATGTGGGGAAATCGTGATTCAACAAACATACTAAAAATTGCCCCACCAGTTTGTCATGTTTGTCTCAGTCTGCAGTCTAAAGGTATGTCTTTCTCTGTTCTGTGTTTAGATTTAATGTTTAGATTCAGTTTATTAGTACTTCAGTAGGCAGGGTTTAGCACTAGGACCCACCGATATATTGGAGTACTTTGGCGTAGTGGTGGGCTAAGCATACTATGGCCATAATGTGGCCATAATGTGATGGAATCTCCAATCTCATTATCAATGAAAGGGGTTCTTGTCTAGTCTATCCTGTTTAGTCCTGCTATTTCTGTATAGTCTTGTCATGCGTAACCTGGTCAGTCTTGTCAGCCCTGTACTCTGTTGTCCTGTCCTGTGTCCTGGTAGAGGGGTATCCTGTCCTGTGCCCCGGAAGAGGGGTGCCCTGTCCTGTGCCCGGGTAGAGGGGTGTCCTGTCCTGTGCCCCAGTAGAAGGGTATCCTGTCTTGTGCCCCGGCAGAGGGGTGTCCTGTCCTATTTATATCGGATCTTGTGTGTAGCCTGTCCCTGTAACCTGTATTCCTGATTATGCAACCTGTTTCTACTCCTTTGGCTCTGTCCTGCCTTTTCTGTATTTAGCTGCAAGATATCTCTATATCCTGTTATCTATACTGGATACCTCCAGCTCCTATTTCAGTGTCCTGGTATGTGGCCACACAATCCTGATGGCCCAACACTCAGGGAAGTGTGGTTACCCTGCACCTGGTCCTGTGTCTCTGCTCTTGCACAGTGACTCCTGAAATTCCATCATTGGGCGGTCTGGGTCATTACAGTCATCTGTATAGACCCCGTTTGTGAAGAGAGAAGAGAGAGGGGCGCCAAGTGGTTTTCGCTTACCCGCTCGGCGCACCTCTGTCTCCTCTGCGAGCCCTCTAGCTCGGTCTCGGTGCTGGCTTGTAATACTGAGTGCCGGGAAGATGATGTCATTTCCGGCGCTCAGCATTTCAAGCCCGCACCGAGACCGAGCAGGGAGACTCGCCGCAGGACTGCTGAAAGGTAAGTACAAAGGGGGGATAGGGTAGATAACAGGGAGGGAGAGGAAGGGTTGATAATGGGGGGCATTTTAAACTTCGCCCCAGGCGGCATTATGTCTTGAGCCGGCCCTGATTGCGGCCAATGAAGCTCAGCTACTATATGAGGCAAGAATGGAAATACTAAACAAGAAGTTTGTATTTAGCTGACTTAGAACAGAAGGCACAATCAGTGCATTTGTGAACTACACAAGATGCAATAAATCCTCCAAAAAGACAATCCAATCAGCTAAGATAGCAAAAGAAACAATGACTGTCCAGAAAAATACATTCATCCTTAGACACTTCTTCAAATATACTGAGAATAAAAAATGATGTCTAATGTAAATATTGGACCATTAAAGGGTCAGATGAGGGAGGTAATCAGTAATGACAAAGAGAACAATTTATTTTCCTTTGTTTACAAAAATAAAGTGCTGATGGTGGACCATTGACAGAAAAGCCTCATTCTGACTAGATATGTTCTTGACTCAAGAACAGGTCAAAGGGCGACTGGAAAAAAATTAATTTAATAAGGCAGCAGACTCTAACAGTATTAAACTGATGGCTCTTTTGGAGCTCATTGAAGTTATTGCAAAGGTTATAGTTTTAGTATTCAGGTACTCTGCTATAGTGTCACAGGACTGGAGAAAATCTTCTGTTAACCTATGTTTAAAAAAACTTGGATGAAACGCTAGACTATATTAAGGCAAACAAAATTATTAGTATTATCAATATGATTTTCTGAGGAACAGATCCTATCAAACAAACCATGCCTCAGTGGAGCTCTATTTTAAGTCCTTCGATTTTTTTGCATAATACCGATAAAACTGATAAACTGATAACGTCAATTATCATCAAGGGGTTTAATTGAGAAAATGGTGGCATATGAGGTTCAGATTAACAATAGGAATGCAACTCATGGAAATTAGAAGATTCATTTAAGATTTAGAAATGGGGAGACAAGAATTAGAATTCAAGAAGCCTTGTATAGGACTGTATAGATTTAACAGAGTAGTATTTACCTAAGGTAAATTGCCTTCTAGCCAGGGTGATATCCATTGTATTAGCCTTCTCAAAATATTTTTAGTACCTCATCTAACAGATTATGATTTTCTTTACATTATTAATGTATTCTTTTTGGGCAAATTTGGAGTGATCGGAGTTTTGGCGTGTAAGAATCACAAAAGCCTATTATTCCTATCACTTATATGACTTTTTGTGCCTCATTCACAATATTCACGTTCATTCTTTTTTTCCTTTCCAAGCATTCCTTTCCTCCTGGATCTATTTTAAATTTCATTTTTCTATTCTGCAAAATTAAATCAATGTCCACGGGCTTTTCCCATGCATCAGTTGTTTCTATAAACACATTATCTGCAAGACTGATCTCTTGAACTGCTGATGTGGATTGACAGACAGTTTTCAAATGTGCTTTCTTGCAACAGATAAAAACAATACACATCGCTGGCTGGACACTTCTCTCTGTGACGCTCTAGAGGTTTGCCATTTATCTTATACTGCCTTTGTTTCTTGTACTTATATGTTATCTTCGGGGACCATGGCTGCTAGCTTTAAGCATTCTTGATATCAATTCTGCTTGTATACTCATTTTCAAAATAGAAAGAAAAGAAAAAAAATAGTGGATTATAAGGTACAATGCAATAAGTATGATGTATTATGTATACATTTTGCCAGTAAAATCACCAGTGCATGAATGAATAGAAGAGTCTTTTGAACTTGTTTGTAATTTTGATCTCAAATAAAGTATGCTCAAATAGCTCTTAGCCTATACATTTGCTACCGATATGTATAACCCCATACCTATATGAAATGATGGGTCATACAAAACAAGACCTTGTCGTTTTTAAATGTCAAGGGGCGATTTAAACCTCTATATGTCACTTTGCATCACAGGCCACATTCAATTATTCACCATCCTCCTAGAGAAATAAAACAAGCATGTCCTCTGTGGATTCTGCCTATTACTACCCGCTTCTTTAATAAGCTGCTTCACTCACTATGCTAAAGGACCTATATCAAGTATTAGTCTTTTGGGTAGTGTTGTATTAATCAAAGAGCTTACCGTGTACAGATCAATGCTTGTATATGTAATGCAGTAATGGAGAAAATAGAGTGATTTGTCTCCATTTATGCTATTTAAATGCATGTAGCATTGTGTTTATTTACAAAGGCATTAAATTGCAAGATAGTCTATGGAACTGAGCACTTAACAATGGCTTTTGCCTGTGTAGTTTAATCAGGGTGTTTACCTTCCATGGATATAAATGTCTTAAGCATTTGAATAATTTAAATGGTTTGCAGGATGAACATTATCAGGAAAGACTAAAACTTAATATGTAGCTTGGAGGTAAGAACATTGAAGCACAATATGATGGAAATATTTAAATATTAGGGATTTAACAAAATACAAGAGGGACGTAGACTGGTTTGTAAGCTCGCAAGAGAAGGGCCCTCTTCTCCGTAGGAAACACCATTTAAATGATACGCTGCATTTTTATTATTATGCCCAAAATGCATAATTTTACATTTGTCTACATTGAGTTGAGTGTACCTACATCCCTACTTCTGATGTTGGATTACCAAAATTATCAACAAGCAATATAAGTAGTTTTATTTCAACATTCTTTTCCATTTATTATCTGCATTTCTATGAGTTGATATGAGTTGATATGAGTCCTAAATTGATGCAGTAATTTGAGAAACACAATTGGGCTTAATTTTTCCTTCCCATTCCGTAATTGTTTACTTTGTGTACACAATATATATTTTTACATTTCTGGTAAGTAAAAAAAAAACAAACAGAATTGACTAGTGTGTATGGTGAGTTTTCTTGCAAGATGAACTGATTTATCATCTCACGGAAAACCCATACACTTCCCATCTGGTCTCCACTCAATGTTAAAATTAAGATTTCATCGCTCTAGAGAAGAGCGAAAGAATGACAGCTTTATCAGGACAGCGTACATGTGTATGACAGGTGAGAGACCATCACTCAGACACAATTATATGTCTCATCATACAGAGCAAGGTGTGAGTGCTTGTCTTGTGATAGGAGTGGGCAGTGCTCTTTATATCTAGAGCTATTTAAACATGTCAAGTTGTCATGGGGTTGAGACCACTGTAATATGAAGGAGATGTCTGTCATTTTCTTTTTTTCTTGTATGACAATGTCTTGGTGATTACTGTTGCTTGAATATTATTCCCTGTGTGAAACTCTGTGAATTGCTTTTTCCTCATTTCCCTTCACGTGCTTGTAAAGATCCCGCAAAATTGCCTTTTGGGAGTATGAGTTTATTGGCGTGGACTTGAACTTTGCAGATACCAATCTAGCCCAGCTCTTCTTTGGTTGGGGTGTATGAGCCAAAGTTTAGTCATATCTTAAACTCCCCCAAATGACGTTAAGTCTTTTCAGTGATCTAGCAATCTATCTATGCCACTTATGCAACATCATATACACACATGATATTGTATAGTTCTACATTAATAGGCCTCTATTATTATAATGAATACTTATATCATAGCACCAAAATATGGGGTATGGAAAAACAAAACAAATCTACATACATAATCTGTTATGATTAAAACTTTAACAATGACACTTTTCTAATTGGCACGAGTTCCAACAAATGCTATAGGGATGGTGTTTGAGTGCAGTGGTTCAGGAAGATTCCAGTGGAGGAATTTAAAGGCCACACTGCAGAGTGTCTAAGGTCAGAAACAAAGAAACAAGTCCAAAAATCAAAGTGACGAGACACAGCAAACTCAAGATTAGACTGTCGGATGTCACAGCTGGCAGCAAAATTGCGTAGGGTCACAAAGCCAAGGGTAGACACTGAAAGGAGGTCATCAAACAAACTGCGTCAAATACAAGTTGAATAAATGCAATGTCAAGCACTCAACTATGAAGTCTAACAATTAAACACAGATTACTGTGTGGGACTTGGCTTTATAGATTACTTTAGAATAAGGGGCATTTACTTCCTGCAGCATCACTAGTAGGCATCTGTGTCATAGTTGGTATTGACGTGCATGCTTTTTTCTTTGACTTTTGCATACCCCATAAATAGGGGTACCCAATACCCAAGGATTGCATCCAGGGATAGTCACGGACATTTTCATAGTTGCTGGGCTCAGTGAAGGACAGTTGTGGAAGTTAACCAGCAGGTCACGTTCACAGAGAATTTGTTTATTTTAAAATAATCCTAAATAGCCCTCCTGGGTAAAATGCATTAGAGTGAATTATTCTATACTGTTCTATACCAAAACAGTAATAGTAATGGATATGTGAAAATACACACATATACACTGCCTTTGCAAATGCTTGCCCATATATACTTGCTTTAACACACAAACACTTTTAAAATACACTCTCTCTCCGTCTCCCCTTTCTGCCTATTGCATCTCACATCTCCCCTTTCTCTTTATCTGTCCATTGCCTCCTACCTCTCCCCTTTTTCTTTTATCAACTCTTCTTTTATCCCCCTTCTCACTATAGTTTCCCTCTCTTTAGTTCTCTAATTTCTCCCTATCTCTTCTTTCTTCTTTCTCTTTATTTCTTCCATTTCTCCCTTTACCTCTCCCCTTCAGTTTGATCCCACTTTCTCATTGTTTCTCTCCTTTATCTCACCTCCTTTCTCTTTACCTCTCCACCTTTCTCTTTATCTCATTTTGCTATATCTTCTCCTCTTTTTCTCTCCTCTTTTCTTTATCTCTCCCCTTTCTCCCGTCACTCTGCCATCTCCCTATTTCTCCCTTTATTCCTGTCTGCCCTTTTTCTCCCATTCTCATTATCTCTCCCCATCTTTCTTATTGCCAATGGTTTCTTCTTTTTCTTTAACTCTCGACTTTCACTCCATGTCTCCCCTCTCTAACAGTCCGTTTCTTTCTTCCTATTGTGCTGGTCATCTGGTTGAAGTGAGAGGTCTGTAGCTTCTGTGTTCAGCATCAATCAGTGATATGCATCACAATGGAGCAATGGAGCAATGAAACAGAGGTCTGTAGGAAAAGACCTGGTGCCCCCTTTATTTTGTGCCTGTCACAGGGGGGTCTATGACCCTGTTTTTCCAGAAGCGGACAGCCCACTTCCTCTCTGGAGAGAACCACTACAAGTAAGAATACCTTGCCAACCCCTGAAATTTGTATCTGACATTATCTTCACATGGTTTAAGGTACAGAAATGTGATGGATTTGGTGGTGTTTAGTATGACATGCTCAAACATAGACCAAATAACTACACTAGTATAAAACTGAGTTAAAACCATTTTTATTCTCATACTACTGTATAACAATGTATTATAATGTGAAAATAACATGTATGAGTTTTGTTTTTCTGTTTTTCAGGCCATTATTACCATAATAGGTAACAGTAATGCATTGTCTGAAGCTATAATCAAGAAACTTTTTACTTAAAAAAATAATAGCTTGTCATCTATAAAATTAACATAATTCCCATTAAGTGAGACATGAATCAATAGTTCCCACTGTGATGACACTAGTACTGTGCAATTGAAGGCTAACACATTTGCTTGCACAACTGCCATGTTAAAGAAATCTATATCTGTCATGTTGTATTACAAGGTTCCAGTCCAAGAAATAGCAGCTTAATGCTCTGAGCACACCAAAACCTGCTGCTGCTCAGAGATAAGGGTGCAAGAAATAGCATTCACCAGGGTTGCCATGGAAACTGCATACATTTAAGTGCTTGTACTGAATGCCTATGAATAAAAATATATTTACAAGAGATGATGGAAAATGTAATCAAGCATAGCTAATCTTTTGAAAACTTACATATAGGCTACTTAGATTGTCAAGAATAAGATCAGAATGGCTCCTTGAGGTATAATTTCGGGGGTTTGTTTTACAGCGAAAAGATTAATTAACATGACACAGAAAAAATTATTGACCCAGTTGTGGTCTGTGTATTTCAGAAAAATACTGTCTGGTAGCAAGCCAAAACAGAGGATTCCTTGATTAATACAAATAATGGTTCTTAATTGTTGAGATTTAAGGCTGTGTTAAATGCATATATTATTATATGTCAAATAAATATATACACACACAGTGATAAAAAAAGAAAGTGAACCCTCTAGCATTACCAGCTTTTATTTATATACATCTATAAAATAAAATATGATTAACCTCACCTCATGTGTTTTAACTAATAACCAACAAATGATTGTATTTGTCTTGTCCATATTGAATAAATCAAACATCCACAGTGTGGGCTGGAAAAGGTATGTGAACCCCTAGGCTAATCACCTCAACAAAAGCTAATTGAAGTCAGGAGTTAGCAAACCTGAAGTCAATGAAACGGGATTGGAAGTGTGCTTATATCTACTTTGTCATAAAAAAAACCTGAGATCTTTGCGTTGTTTTCATCTGTTTAGTTAGGGGGGTCCCTCATCATTTTTGAGATCTGTACGAATTTACAGTATTAGCAAATTTCATTAAAATGTAAACTTGTATGAATCCAAATGCACAAGCCTAATATTGTCACTTCCCACGGCGCAGTTCGTCTACTACACGGCGCTCACTATTCTACTTGGTGTACTTATACCTTGTGGGCCTGGTGTACCTATATCTTGTGGGCCTGGTCTACTACACGGCGCTCACTATTCTACCTGGCGTACCTATACCTTGTGGGCCTGGTCTACTATACGGCGCTCATTATTCTACCTGTGCATCAGTGAGCCTGATCTACTACATGGTGTTCCTGTTCTCCTGAAAGCCTGGGAGACTAAACAGTATACTTCTGGACTTTTTGATCTGCTGTAGCCTTATCGTCTTGTGGCTTCAGTCCTGCTGCCTAATAAATCTGTTTATACACCACCATCCTCTGTATACTGGGTTCCTTCTCCGTTACCAACGTTACAAATATATACAGTATACAGTATAAATCGGTCTGCAAACAGAACTGGGTCTGCAATATAGATAAGAATTATTTCCTATTGTAGCAATGTATCGAGCTAACATTGTATCAAATTGTAAGTGCGTGGGAGACAAAAAACATGTTATTTATGTTAAGGAAGTAAATGAGAGATGGGTTTACAAAAGTCACATTACAATTTGGGCATTGAAATTGATACCCCTTACTAACTAGTGATTATGTATGAGCTATTGTATACCCTAGCTCTTATTAGCTGGTCTTTAAATTTACATCACAAAAGGATACCAGCATTATGATGCCTACCTAGACACAAGAGGTTAGCATCAATGGCATTTCAAATATGCTGTTATACAGAAGAATAATTCTTATTGATTATATGAATCCCAAAATCCCACATGTATGGTGCTTGTGTAAGCATTTGTGGGACATGATCACAAAAATAGCACTGTTGATCTAGTACCGTAAACATTTTAACGAACCTGGCCGAAAGGCTAAAACCATTTTATATAAACATCTACAGGCTGTTGTCGATCATGGGATATGGTGAGTGACTTTCGCTGCACAAACACCACACTGAGCTTATTCTTTATGGCAGTCCTAATGAAGTCCCTTCTTAAATAGGCTTGCATTAATCAGAGTGTCCAGCTGGGTCATTAACAATGAGCTTTTGTATTGTTAACCACAGGCAGTATGATAAGGAATCAGGGTGTTTGTCTAGTAGATTTGGCCAAGAAAATAGATCTGGAACACATACAAATTGTTAAGAGGAAGTTGTCTGCAAACATTATATAATGCAAAAGGTATAACTGTTTTAAAAATGAAAACCGCACAATATTTCAAAAAATTAACGTTGATTTTTATGATCTGAGAGATAGGGGTGTTAGCAATTAGTGCTAGGTTTAATTTACGTAACAAGGTTCAACAAACCAAATCATCTGGTTAGGGTTAAAGCAGCAGCCCATTCCTAAACAGAATTAATATGGCAAATCCCTGTATCCTACACCGTGTTGACGGTATGGACTAAATTAAGCAAGGAGTGGTTTTTAATAAGGAAGCCTAAGCATTGTGACATTGTAATGCTTACAGTGAGAAAATACATTTGAAGAACAGAATAGATCCAAACCAAGTAAGTTAAAAGGAAACTCCCTCAGTTTTTAGCATAGTGAAATTTGCCAAAACTCTAGCTTTTACATTTTGTTTGCCAATCAGCTAAGGCATTACCTCAAGATAGATATGATCTGTGACAAAGGGTGGTAAAACTAGCATATCTAATAAACTTCATCTCCTGAAACCCCCCTTGCACTCAATGAAAGGCAGCAATCAATAAGTTAATAATAGGGGGCAATAATTTATTGGGTCAGAATAATATTTCAAATATTTAGAATGCGCACTTAAAAAGAATGCATTAGATACACTTTAGTTTTCATTACACTGCATAGCATTAGTAGCCACAGTATATAGAATTATATATTAAATATAATTACAGAGGAACTATCACAAACATTACTAAACGTTATCTATTGTAGATGACCTTAAAATATGCATTTTGTGTTAATTAATGTTGCTGTGATGAAGAAGTCCACAAATCCTGAAACAAAAGTAAAGTAAAACTAAAAGGGATACTCATTTGTTCCTAAAGGTGGCTTCAATCCAGGGATACGTTTATGTCTAACAGAGCTAGTGAGCCCCTGTGTTCTCACCTCTCACATTCACGGAAGTACTTATGGCGGGTACCCTGGGGGCAGGGACGCAACTAGAAAACACAAGGCCTGGGGCTCCCCAACTTTAGCAACAAACACGTGCCAGCTTTGCCCCCAAACAGCTTGTGAGTGGCACCTTTGCCCCAAACAGTTTATGTGTGCCATCTTTGTCCCCAAATAGCTTGTCTGTGCCATCATTGCCCTTCTCCGCCAATATACACTTTGGCACACAAATTTAAACATGCTAACACACACACACTAACACTGGTATAACTACAGGCCTGTGTCTCTATGGGGCCCGGTGCGACACCTTCATCCTGTCTCCTCGATGTGTAATTGTGTATGTGTGAGGGCATAGATGTGTAATTGTGTATGTGTGTGTGAGAGTATGGATGTGTACTTGTGTATGTGTGTGTGAGCATGGATGTGTAATTGTGTATATGTGTGAGCATGGATGTGGAATTGTGTAAGTAGGATGAGATGGAGTATATGTGTGGGGGCAATGCTGGCACAGACAAGCTGTTGAAGTTGTGGGGAGTGGGGTAATTTTGTGTCTACCAGGGCCCTCTTTTTTCTAGTTACGCCCCAATTAACTGTACACAGATTAAATGTACACACACATTCTAACACACACTCCCTCCTCTCACATCACTCCTGCTAACACACACTCCATCTCACACCACTTACACACACATACTCACTAACAAACACACACACATACATGCTCACACACAAACACATACATGCTCACACACCACACACACACATATACATGCACATTTATGCTCCCAAACTCTTATACATACACATGCTCACACACACTGATACACATACATCCATGCTCTCACACACAGATACATACACATTCATGCTCACACACACACTGATATATACACATTCATGCTAAGAGACACTTATACATACACATTCATGCTCACACACACTTATGCATTGACATTCATACTTACAATACATTTATGCATAGACATCCATGATCACACACACACTTATACATAGACATCCATGCTCACATACATTTATACATAGACATCCATGCTCACATACACTTATACATAGCTACCCATGCTTGCATACAGTGATACATAGACATCCATCCCCACCGGTCCAGGTCGGAAAGGAACAAAAAAACCTCCTATTAAGGGGAAGGTTAACGCCCTCATCTTCCACTACATGATTGGTGGGGTGGAGGGAAAATAAATAACCCTTGGGAAGTATATGCCCCTTTAACCCCCCCCCCATCATCTGCTAATATAAGTCAGTCTATCTGCCGGGAGGAAATATTACCGTAAAGATGATAATGCACATGAAGTGAAAGTGCAATGTTTGAGGTGGACTAGCCGCACATCAGTATGCCAGTGTAAACATTGTTTAAATATCCGTTATTACTAGACATATTTATATAGATCTACTCAGCATATATAATATTTTATAGTGGCTAGGACAGCAGCTACCTCTCAGGGTCTATACATCCAATGTATTACTATTGTAACAATGAGAGCAATGCAATAATCCTTTTTCAATGTAACCAATTTCTGCTACTTATTTGGGTTTTTTTTGTAACTTAAGTTATGTATAAGATCTACCTTTTAACTTGTTTTAGTTTTCCATATATGTTCACTTTTATACTCGGATGCACTTGCTGAATCAGTAAGGTGTCTTTCTAAGGAGGTGAGTACATGATGGGTGCATAGTAATCACTAAAGAGTATGAGGTCAGTGAACTATGGATTGCAATATCCCTCAGAGTTATTGCGCTTATTGTGAAAGCACAGGCATGTCCTGATTATTCTGTCTGCTTGCAGCTATGGGCACAGTTGAAGAATGCTTACCCTTCTTTTGTTTACTTGACCTTTTTTTTCATTATCTACTCCAGAGCATTCAGCTTCACACTTGCTAGTGGTCACCATAGGCTTATTATTGATTTATTGTAATCAAATCATTCCAAGACCTTCTGTTTGGGTTATCTCCAACTATAAATTGCTGATTGCAAAAAATTGACATATAGTAATCTTCATGAACTTCAATTAGCTTGTAAAAATATAGTAAAATTAATGTACTCTTCGACCTTACACTAAGATTATTCATGATGACACATAACGGAACAAAGTAAGCTCCTTCAGTATTAAATTCTAGTGTTATTACGGTAGTTTATGTGTTTTTTAATTTTTGAAATATCCCCTAAGCCTTGGTGTGTGGGATTCTGCTATCCCATGACCAGAATTAAGTTTTTTTGCAGCATAAACAACTGACATTAGTAGTTTGAAAATCATGCCTTGAACTCACGTCGTGCATAAGGAAACGTGGCGTTAACCTTTTTGTAGTCTGTTTGTTGGATCATACTATGTGCTAAAAGAGTTTTTCACGTTACCAAGAAACAAAGGAATATGAGTCTTTCAAATGTGCTATTTTTTGTTTTTAGTAGGATTCATAATATTAAAATAAAGAGACCTCTAATAACTGTATAAATATTTTGTCGCTAATCGTATTAATGATAGCTAGTGTGACCGTGAGATTTTTTTGTTCCAGTTGGTGTTACTGCAAATATTGCATAGTCTGCCTCCTTTTTGTGCAAAAAAAAAAAAAAAGAAATTCTGGCTTCTCTTTCAACCAAAAGAGAATACATATACTATGAATGTTGAATGCTTAAACTGAGAACCTAGTGGTTGCTAAAGCAATTAACAACATATTTATTTCCTTTAGGTGAATGTACTAATTGACAAATTATTACTTGTAGTTATATATGCTGATAGACAAGCATTTTCTTAAATCATGGCATTTACACCAAATACATATGTTAATTGTACTATTATTATTAATATTTTTATTATTTAAAAGATAAGTCCAGATTTAGTGGCACCCTTGTGCTGTATTTCTTTGGTGCCCCTTGGTAACTAACACACATGTTAATATGCACACACACACACAACTCTAACCCTAACATCCACTGCACACATACATCACTAACCAAAACATCATACGATAATACCCCCAGACACACACATACCAGGTGCTTAACCACGTTAACATTAACAAACCATAACAGGCCCTAGTTTGGGTGCTTCTTAATAACAGGTTACTTATAGAAGATGGATGAAAAAAAATCTTTTTAGAAATGTTTAAATTAATTACTCTTGTATATCATTGAAGTATCACTAGTACAGTTTACATATGTATTCGGTGTAAATGCCATGATTTAAGAAAATGCTTGTTTTTTTTTTTCTTTTTTGATATTCTGAAAAGTAATACAGAATATGCACCTCATAGCATACACCATACCAAAATAAATGCATCATATTGTACTGCAATTTTGGATGTATTAACATTTTCCTAATTAAATCTACACGGTGATATTTAGAAAGAATATATCTACAACCATAATTATGTTACACATAATTAAACACTTTAATAGCATATGGAAACATTTCATGTTTTATCATAATTCAATGAAAAATATTATACATAGGGTTTACAGGTACTAACATGTGCACCTGAGATCATAGATATATATGCACATTTCTTTTTACAGCCCCACACAATTATAGTTTGTGGATTTTTACTGCGGAATAAAAGTGACAATCAAGCCATCAAAGCAAATGTTAAAGTATTTTTCCAGTTCACAAAATGCCAAAGAAACTTGGCTTTTGGAATCTTAAATATCACACATGCTGTTCAAATTGACAAAGAACTCAAAACGACATAATGTGCTACAGCATATTAAATTAAGATGATTTATTTTGTCATCTCCACACAACTTTGCAATTAGATATCTAGCAAGTGATAAAATTATGTGTATAAAGCACAAAAGAGCCAGATTAGGCACCACGGCTCTATAATGAAATATGACTTTCCTAGTAGACCTACATTGCAACTGGAATCAGCATCTACTTAATATAGATTGTTTCCTAACATAAGTTGCTTATTTTTCTATTAAGGGAAGTTGGGTACAAGGGGAATAATGTAATGTAAAAATAAATAAACTCATTGTTTATTATGAAGAGCCAAGCAGCTGCCACTTCTTTAAATGTGCTCTTCAAAGTGAAAAGACTTCTTAGAGCCCTGGAAGATTATGTGAAAGAGCCATCTAGTGTGCCCATTTTTCTACCTGCTCTAAGATCTCATACATTAGTTGGTCTTCATCTTTGTCTTACGTTAAGGGCAGCGTTCTTCACATGCATGCTTAAACCCCACCGCCACTATTCATTATAATTATCCCCCTTAGTAAAGGATTATATACTTTGTGATTTGCTGTAGCACATGCTTCAATAATAATGACCCAGAGGGTCAACAAGCCTTGTCACCAACACTATGCCTTACACCTATTTGTAATTTAAAGTGCAAAGTCAACAAGAGTCTAAGAAAGTATGGCCGTTCATAACTAGCCATGTAGGGATAGTAGCTACAGTTTTAAATATTGTTGAATGTTCTTGTCATTATCTTGGTTTGGATTAGAGTATTCTATCTACCCAAAACCTATTACTATACATTAATGGTTCATTAGAAAATTACATTGTATTTGATTAACCCAAGTAATTTGTGAATTTAAATACATACGGAAATGGTCATGTCACTTTACGCACATAGTTGAAATATCTACATTTTAAACATCTGATCCAGCTGTATTTTGTTAATAGAAATCTATAACCCACATTGAAACCTAACTACATAATGACTTTGTGTAGCAATCAGCTGGTAGAGAGAGGTTACTGATATGGAGCTTGGCATACAATTTCTATTAATTACCAGATTTGGATCCATCATGTGTAACTAACAGGCAGTGCCCTGATGCAGTCTCTACTCAAAAAAACATTAGGCGGTATTACATCATATGCAGCACAACACATTAATGGCAAATGGATACTGGAATAGAGAAATCAAGATGGATACCTGCAATGTTGCAACAGGTAAAATGTACCTTGCATATATTTTAGGATTTATGTTCCAAAAGTTCTAAATTAAAATGTATATTACATTTGTCTGTGATATATATATATATAT
>VKOC01033095.1:0-13653 GCA_009364415.1 Spea multiplicata | reverse complement strand
CCATACGCCACTCTGCCTCCTCCCCCCTCCCATACGCCACTCTGCCTCCTTCCCCCTCCCATACGCCACTCTGCCTCCTGTCAGCAACGGATCTTCACTAGACACCAGGGAGCCGGGTAGAGGCAGAGTGGCGTATGGGAGGGGCCACAGTGGTGTATGGGAGGGTGGCTCCCATACACCCCTCTGACTCCTCCCCCCTCCCATACACCGCTCTGCCTCTCTACCCGGCTCCGTTACTGACAGGCAATTGATTATTATCGATTAGTTGTTTGAGTCCTAATTATCTGTGCATTGTACATGGCTTTAATGTCTCTTTTGGCTCCTGATTTGTGTCTTGTTCCTGACATCCCTGATCTCCGTATTCCTGACCTCAGCTTGTTTTTTGGTGTACGCTCCTGGATAAGATTTTGCTTTGTTTGCTTGGTTATTTCAATAAAGGTGTTTTGCACTTTACATTTTGTGTTCATCTGGTTCCTGGTCCCTAACACTGGCTCGCAGTCTCTGTTGAAGTTCATCCCAATGGTGTGTGATGAGGTTGAAGCATAGCATTGTCCAAAATGTTTTCATATGTCCCCTTCAGCATATTCGTGGGAATAGTTTGGGGAAGGCTCTTTTCTATTCCAGCATGCCTGTGTCCCAGTGCAAAAAGCAAGGTCCATAAAGACAGAGCCCTGAACTCAACCCCATCGAACGCATTTGAGATGTACTGGAATGGAGATTGCAAGCCAGGCCTTCTCGTCCAAAATCCTGTGCTACAAGGGAGAACCAACTACACATTAATATCTATGTATTTAGAAGGCAATGTCATCAAAGTCCCTGTTGGTGTAATGGCCAGGTGTCCCAACACTTTTGTCCATTTAGTGTATATCATAGAGACAAACAGATACAAATATGTACAACATAGCCACAAAGATAACTAGATGCACTGAGGGAACTCCATGCAATGGGATTACCACCAGGACTTGTTTAAATAATGTGATGTGATTATAAAGTAGATGACTTATTTTTTGTGGAAATATGTGTTTATTAACCTTCACCATTAAGGTATGTACATTTTTAATACTCATTTATGAAATAAATGTAAACTTTTTTGAATCACAAGAAATCTGAAAATTAAAGACCTGGCTCCAAAAGTACCCCATGTACCCCTCTATTTTATGTCACTTGTCATAGATAACTACTGTCCCTGAAATGTAAAAATATTTCCTACCATATCGTTACCATTCCCCTTCTGTTTCTGACACTATTAATGGTTTCCGATTTCAGTGTCTATCACATAACACCAAAGAAAACATGTGATCCCAGCTGATAAACTGGAGGATAAAACCAGCTGTGTTTTTTTTTATTTTGTTGTTCAATGCCACTTGCCTTCACACCCTAAGCGTGATGAAAAAGCTAGAGGAGAATGCAGGAGAAGCACACAGACACTCGCCTGCAACACCATGAGCATCTGGCATGTGAGCAGAAAACCTGGAACTGCCTGCTGCAGGCACTGGTAGAATAAATATGCCACATTTTTAAGTCAAACACATTTTGTTTTGCAGAGAAACAAGGCTCAGTCAAGTATTTTTGTGAGGAAAAAAATCTGATAATTGAAAGTTATAAAATATAAGCTAATTATTTCACCATTAAACAAATGATTGACCAGTATTATAAAAAAAAACTAACAAGAACTGGTGATTGGTTGCTGTTAATTAAAAAAAGTTTAAGCAGGATTGATATATATATATATATATATAAATCTATTAGTCTCGACTTTCGAGCAATCGATGATCCCAATTTTGTTTTATGACAAACAGATTATGAAGAGTAAACAGGCAAGCTGGAATGAAATAAAGTCATGGCAGTCCAACTGACACTCAACTTGTTTGCACAACAAACCACACATGACTCATCTCGAAACTGTTATTAAATTCTGTTCCCCTGCAGCAAGCGCAGGCAAAGAGAAAAACAACAGAATGGTCGGCAGCGCATGTATAATTTCCACTTATCATTAACAGATGGATTCCTAAGAAACGCATAACAGCTGAAGGACTGTAAATATGATAAAACCACAACATTAAACACTAAATAAACCCTGCGCAAAAACAGATTATCAAACCAATACAAATTTAATATATACAATACAAATTAGAAATACGTTAGGTATATATTTTAATTGAATAATAATTATGATGTCACAGGGCAATGATCTACTCCTTATACAGAATCAACATAAATGGAAAGCCAAGTCTTATGTTCAAAGCTGGAAAATAAAAGGTGTTTATGTTTCATATCAACAAAATGGATGCTTGAGGCTGGCAGTCTTCCAGACTGCTGAGACAGTCTAAATACAGCCTGGCATGTAACTGTTTCGTTACCCTCACGACTGAGATAGACCTTCTGCGATACTGAAAATGAAGAACTTGGATTTGCCCCTCCTGTGAATTGGGAGACTATAATAATAGAATATACACACTTTGAGGTGGTTCATTATTTTTTGCAACAGATTGTAAACTTTTAATTCTTCAGGCTATCTATTTCACTTTTGTAATTTCACTATTTCACTACATCTCCCATAATGCTCCTTCAGCTAAGGGGCTGGCTGAGGAGTATGGGAGATGTAGTCCTGCAGCAGCTGGAGGGCCGAGTTTGGAGATCCCGGGCCTAGAACTTTACAAAATGTTCCTTCCTCAGTTTTTTAAAAAAAAAGGAAGTAGCGTGTGTAATATTTTTATGCCAGCTATTTCTGTTGGTATAGAAATATTTTCAGCAGCAACACAGTGTTTTTTCTATGTTGGATACTTGCCTGCCAGGTTAACGCTGGTTGTTAAATTAAAGCCTCTGACAATATTAGACAAACGTTGTATTAAAAGCCTGAGAGACATATGGCTCCATGAAAAGATTTTGGCATCATGATTTGGTAAAAACTCATTTGAGGGCCTAAATGGCACAGCTGCCCAGGGCCAGAGCAGTGAAGCAGGACCCACGGCAATGTGTGCCAACAAAGTTAGATGCAGGGAAAGTAGAAACGTTTGCGACTCAACGATAAAAAGAAGGATACTATGATCCATGGTTACTAAGATGGACAGAGAGACCTGTATCATCTGTAGTGGAAGAAGATTCCTTGGTGCACATGCATACTTTTGATATGCTGCTGATGGCACCCATAATTATGGATTTACAGGCATGCGTAAGATATTGTAATATGTTTAAATATGCAGACGTTTACTCTTTAAAGTAAACATCTCTCATTAAGGATCATAACACAAACATGCAGAAAAAATATAAACGGTCCATCCGTCTGCCTATGAACATGTGCGGCCAATTTGTTGGCAAGTAAGTTCCCTATTTGTCTTTTGAAACCGCTTGCCTCTCCTGCACTGAAATCACAACTACATATAAAGCTGTGGTAGGCATATGACTTATGCAATGTTTACTTTTTCCTTTACAACACTTGCAGATCATTTGTTTATTTTGTGGATTTTTGAGGCTTATCGTTAAGTATCCTCGGGGTTGGGTAGGAAGCGTGTTAGGCAGATTGGTTACCTAATGTTCACTTTTCTACTATTTTGTTACTGCCAAGGAATGTTTTTAATATTTATTGGAATAAAATTTGGATTTTTTATTGCATATCCTACCTTGTTGATGTTTATTGGTCTGTTGCAGCTGGCTTCATTGCCCTTCCGATCATCTAAACTGCTTTTGTTGGCGCAAGCTCTGGATATCTACATGCTGCTACCTTTATTACCCTAGTTTGTGGATTTTTAATGAAACTTTGGCCAGAGGGCAGGGCCGGCCCTACAATGGAGCCAACTGGGGCAATTGCCCCAGGCGGCACTTTAGAAGGGGCGGCACTTTGCTGCCCCAAGTGTTTTTTTTTTGTTGTTTTTGAAGCAGAGGAGAGAGAGGGGCGCCGAGTGGTTTTCGCTTACCCGCTCGGCACCCCTCTCTCCTCTGGGGCGAGTCTCCCTGTTCAGTCTCGGTGCCGGCTTGTAATGCTGAGTGCCGGAAGTGAGCAGGGAGACTCGCCGCAGGACTGTTTAAAGGTAAGTACCGGGGGGGGGTAGATAATGGTGTCGGGGGGTGGCAGCATTTTAAACTTCGCCCCAGGCGGCGTTAAGTCTTCGGCCGGCCCTGCCAGAGGGTGTGTGATTTTACAAGGTAAATAACTATTAAGTGCTCTGGGAATGGTAATGCTTATCTTTGGAAAATATGTCCTTTTAAATGAAAGCTGATACTGTTAAATGCTCCTATTCGGTAGATTTATTAGAATACAAACAGTCTACAAAGTACAATGTTATTCTGTCTAATGGTTTGTATGGGTGTGGCGGATGGAAGCTGGAAAACATTATAGCCTTTAGATGAATATTAGCTTCTCAAATAAGAAAAAGAGCATCAGTGGAAATATGCTGTATTAGAAACGTTGGTCTCTTTATGGGGACCTCCCAAAAAAAAGAATTTTAGTGGTGGTGGTAGTAAATATATACTTTGAGACTCATCTACTTGTCTAAACTATAATATGTGGTTGAACCAGTCTGAAAGCAATAGAAGATAGCTTTCATCAAGAGATTCAGAAGGGTATTTGTTGGGCTTATAGTCTGACATATTTTTATTAAAACAACTGATTTCACAAGATTGCACAAGATGTGTCTGAGGAAATGTAGCACAATGTAGCTTCATATGCACAGACAATAGTATACCAAGTTAAAACCATTGTCAACCTCAATTCGGACCCCTGCGGCATAAAACAAGAGCCGCTATGCCAGGGCTTGACAAATTTGTTGTGACTCTAGGCGCCAGGTAAAAAAGTTAGGAGCAAGTTTTTTTTTAAACTAACAGTTGGTCAGGAGTGATCTGATCATCATCAGCCCACTTACTAAACTCACAGTGTTTGACCTGGAAGCACCCTGGACTTTCAGGTCAGTGCTGTTTTACTTTTATTAATTTTTTTTTTACTCTTTCGATGCTGATGTTCCATTGGAGCACAGCATTGACTGATATTTATTCCCCACAAGCTTGTGGGGACAAATGTTAACCCCTGCAATGCCACGGATGTGTCATACACAATTGTGGCATTGAAGGGGTTAACGCTGCACTGTCGCTCTCATGGAGCGATCAGGCATCAGGGAGGTGTTGGGGCTGGTCTCCACAGTCATGGGGAGACCAATAACCCTCTCCCCTGTCCCTGAAGCTGCCTCTGGCAGCTGGGACTCAATTGCAGGTCTATAGACCAGCCATTGCAGGGGGAGTCTCTGATGACTGCTGTAGGCTTCCATGCCTACAGGAATCATCAAAGGGCTTGTGGGGGCTCGTTTTTGCTGTTGCTGGTCTGCCTGGCCACCAGCAGCAGAGCCCCTTACAAAACGGGAATTAACCCCTAAATGCCGTGATTTCGGCATTGAAGGGGTTAACGCTGCACTGTCGCTCTCAAGGAGCGATCAGGCAGCAGGAGGGTGTTGGGTCAGGTTCCCACACTTGTGTGGGGACCCAATCAACACACAACCCTCTTCCCTGAAGCTGCCTGTGGCAGCTGAAAACAGGATTGCTGGTTTTGCAGCAACCGCGTTTTCAGCCTACAAGATCACTCCGTGGGAGGGATCTCAGGCTCGGGCTCTGAGTGGCTGTGCTGTCCACCCAGACTCCTGGGCAGACAGCAGCAGCAGCGTCCCCGTGTGGTAACTCAGCCTCTTACATCCACAATTTTTTCTGGATGTAAGAGGCTGACCTAGGCTTTTTGTCGATTTGTCGAGCCCTGCGCTATGCACATGCTATGCCAAAGCATATATGCAAGTAAAGTATTCATAAGTGAATTATACGTTTATTTATTAATCACACTATATTCACAGAAACGTCTATAGGTACAGGTTCTTATCTAATCATATATTTTCACTTCCATCCTTTGTATCTAACACTTAAATGTATTGGTTATTCTTTTAGAACATAACTGTATTGGCCATTAATTTAGCACAGAGTGAAGATACATTGAAACAAACATAAATTCCACACTACTGGATATACCTTATTTGCTGCAATGCGCTTCTGCTGTGACAGAAATCTGCTGCAACATTAATTTAGTCTACCTTCAAAATTAGTCACCAAATGAAACCTAAAGTATAGCCATCTCTGAATCAAAAGGTATACAAAACAGGTATACAAAAAACAATGCAAAACTAACTAAATAATATTAGATACAACAAAATTACAAGAACCTTATACTAAAAAGCAGGACTAGAGAGAAAATTAGAATCCAATAAAGACAATAAACAGACTCAGTTATATTCATATAAAAGGAAAAAAGAGGTCTCACAAAATTCCAGGACCAAGTATGGGAGGTTAAATATATAAATGATGTAGATTGTCATTAATATTGTCTGCATGGAGATTCTGTTTCCCAGTAAAACCGTAGTGGATATCGGTTCTGTTGTTTTGTAACTGTTTATTATATTATAATATATTATAATATGACTATTTCATTATTATAAATTTAGCTAGTTATATATATATATATATATATATATATATATATAAAATACATATTATATTATCTGGTTATGGAGACTTATTTTACAGTATTTCTTATTTTGTTTTTTCATGTGCCTCTCATAATTTCTTTGTAGAACCCACTTCCTTCACATTATATGCTTTGATAATGCGTATGCATGCCACCGTATCTCAATTTCTCATAAATAAAGAAAGGGTGACTGCAATCAATTCATTCATTCTTGCAAAACAGGCTACTTTACAGAGTTTATGTAATAAAGTGCATAAATTCTCTGTTAAACTAGCAGAAAACAGGCTTAATAATATTACTGGAGCAAGATCTCACTAACTTAGCTGCATAGTGCATTTCCTTTCACACTTTGGACTAACTGAAGCTCAATGTAGTAGTACTTTGTGCAAAAGGTTTGGCTCTGCATTTTTTTTGTTTTACTATTTTATATATAATAGTTACGTTCATTCCTCGTTGTTCCCACAGAAAAAAAAGAATTCCTTGTGAGGCACAATTTGTTTCCTTTTTAGCATTTACTCTATTTTTTGGTCTTGCTACCCAAACCAGTAATACTGGATAACATCCCATCAGAATGAATAGTGTCCTGGTTCTGTAATTGGCAAAGTCAAAGTGACATCTGCTATGGTTCATGGCTGAAAAGGAAAAAACTTAAGAACCAGAATTGAAAGCAAGGGGGGAAAAAAGAAAAACTGAAGTGGCCAAAGTTCAGTGGTCGTTACAGCTGCTGTAAAAATAGATAAAGCACAAGGCATAGCAGTTTCATAGCACACATCTCATGTGAGAATAGAGAGAATGATCTTTAAGTATTTCATTTTCCTTGTTTGAGCCTCTTTGAAGCATGTAGATCAAATATCATGTTTTTTAAAGGATCAGCTCTTTCATTGTCTATGGTTACTAGTGGTCAAGAAAAATATAGTTCAGCCATTACGAAATTTAACTGAAACGTATACTTCAATACACTTGATTTGATTTGATTCTAAGACCCTATTTTTCATAACAAATACATATTTAAGGAAATGAACGTGGCAAATACATTATTAATGCTACAGGTGTATTTCTATATGGCTTAATATATATATGCGTCTTGACGCCCTCAACACGCACATTCGGAAAAAGCCCCGTTATCATGTATGTGTTCTAGCTCCGTTATTTCAGCCCAATCTAGTGGAGAAAAACCTCAAATCTTTATGCCGTTGGATTGAAGTAAGTAAGTAAGTTCTTCTTTTCATGTGTTGGTAAAGTGATCCTTATCACACTGGCTGTGATACACATTAGAACAGATCAGTCTTAATCACATAGCCAGGCCCTCTGACCAATGAAAGCCTATGGAGGAATGGACTTTATTAACATTGCCAGAAAGAATCAGCTTGATGTGGTGTTTCAGCAGGGAAGTGAGTCTAAAAATATTTTACGGTTAAAATGGCAGCCTCCATGTCTGCAGATAAAGGAAGTTTAATGTGGTGTCCATGCTAACCTACATTAGTGTATATACTATATAACACTGCAGTTTATACTCTTCTTTTTTCCAAGAAACATACATTTTAAAGACAGCTTTTAAAGGTGATGTTGGTTTTAGACAAAATATTGAGCAAATTCTTACATGCTTAGCAAATATATTTTAGACCTGTCATTCCATTACTTCTATATTCTGTATTATTTTTGGAAATGTTTAATTACATAAAACGTAGAAACTTTTAAGAAGGTTTATAAGGCAACATTTAATTGATACTTGTTTTTGTGTCAGGTGACAGCTGTTGTGTACTTTATGTACAGAGCTAAATTCAGAACATCATTAAAAAACTGTCATTAAATGTCTTCACACAGACCAAAGTTTTGACAGCTGCACGTGAAAAGAAAAATCTAAATCAAACTAATATTTGGTGTGACCACCATTTGCCTTCAAAACAGCATCAATTCTTCCAGGTACTCTTATTCCGTGGATTTTGGGTGCTTAACATGGAGGATGTTAAATAACATTAACCCCCCCCCGATGTTTTACTTTAAGTCCCGGGCAGGCGTCCCTGTTGCCATGGCGCCCTGTGCAGAGAATACAACACTTTGATCAGGGGTTCTTTTTTTCAGGGCCTCTCCTTGACCTCAAAGCAAATGTGAACTTCCTCCTCCATCAACAGCCTCTCCGAAACTGTGGTTTGAGCAAAGTGTAGATGCACCTGCACCTACCGCAGGCTTCATTTAAATGCCAGACTGGAGAACGTAAACCTGGCATGAACCTCCGTTCTGCTGCAAAACATGATTTATGCCCCGGTCTCCAAATGCTCCATACATATGATTTACGCATTATCCATGCAGACACATATTTTGACCTAGTAGGTCTAGGGTGGCAAGTTCAGGGGGACAACAAGCCCCCCACCACAAAATCATATCCCGCTGCTTAATGGGCCACTTATAAGCAATGTCTTTGATGTCCCCAGCAGCTCATTTACACCATGAAGTGTGTGCTTTTATGTCACGTTATGGTGCTCTGCGGGAAAGACAGCAGCTCGACCGAATGTTGAAAGCATCTTTGGTAAGAGGCCTAGTTTGCGAAATACATGAATTGAAATGAGTGCTGCATTGCATAATGCGCTCGCAATATGTCTCTACTGACAGGCCACACCCGGCTATGTTATTTGCGAGAAAGCCCTTTTACACCCTCGGACAGAGGTTAAATACCAAAGGGCCTTTAAAAAACTTGCGCAATGAGACAATATAGAGGGAAATTTATACAAAAAAAGTGTAGTGAAAAGTTTAGGAAGTGGTCTTATTATCTTAGACATTAATATAATTTTCTTGCTGTAAAACTGTTTGCAGAATCAACATTCTAATACAAACAGGGTCACGATTACATTCCAGGCATCCTTCGGTTGCCGTTGGTTACCTACATGAGTTAGAAAAGTGAAACATTTATATAATTATATATATATATATATATATACACAGTATATGTCCACGGACATTAATGCCAGTGGTATGTTTTCCTCCCTCATTCTAGACCTTATAGAGATAATGAAAGCGTTTCTGAGGATATGAAAGGGTTAAGAGCTGTCATATTGAATGATTGTATAACGGCATATCCCGGGACTCGGTAACAGACCGTATTGTATCTGACTCTAACTGACAACATCAAATATAAACATCAGCGTCATATGTTGTGCCCAACAACCCCCCAACCGCAATCAATGCCCCATTCCACAAGCAATGCCCCATTCCACAAGCAATGCACCCATCCATACGCAATGCCTCCAACCACAAGCAATGCCCCCAACCACAAGCAATGCACCCATCCACAAGCAGTGCCCCATCCACAAGCAATGCCCCTATCCACAAGCAATGCACCCAACCACAAGCAATGCCCATACCCATAAGCAATGCCCCTACCCATAAGAAATGCTCCCAACCACAAGCAACGCCCCATCAACAAACAATGCCCCCCTCTACAAGCAATGCACCCAATCACAAGCAATGCGCCCAACCACAAACAATGCACCCAACCACAAACAATGCCCCAATCACAAACAATGCCCCCATCTATTAGCAATGCCCTCACCCACAAGCAATGCACCCACGCACAAGCAGTGCCCCATCCACAAGCAATGCCCCCATCCACAAGCAATGCACAACACCAAGCAATTACCCCAACCACAAACATGCCCATCCACAAACAATGCCCCCATCCACAGCAAATGCACCAACAACAAGCAATGCCCCCACCACAAACAATGCCCCATCATAAGCATGCCCCCATCCATCAGCAATGTCCATATCCACAACAATGCAACCAACCACAGCAATACCCCCAACCACAAACAATGCCCCCATCCACAAACAATGCCCCATCCACAAGTAATGCACCCACCACAAGCAATGCCCCCACCACAACAATGCCCCATTCATAAGCAATGCCCCCATCCACAGCAATGCCCCTATCCACAATAATGCACCAAACCAAAGCAATGCCACCAACACAAGCAATGCCCCATCCACAAACAATGCCCCCATCCACAAGCAATGCACCACCACAAACAATCCCCATCCAACAATGCCCCCATCACAAGCAATGCCCGCACCACGCATGCCACCCAAACAACACCCCCACCCACAAGCAATGCCCCCATGTTATAAGAATATCTCCCTCCTTTAGGAAGCTTTAAGCACACGAAATGCTCCGCAGCTCCAATGTAAAACATACCCCATAACAGCTGGCCATTCTCCAGGACCCTCCCCGCTATAAATGTCATTCTTCACTCCGCGTCTCGCAGAAATAATGGGAAATACACCCGCCATTTCCCCTGGCAGCTTTCTCTCCCGCCCCGCGTTTATCAGTGCTTACCAAAGTCTGCCATGGCGGGTCCGAGGAGCCGATTCGCTCACTCCCTTTGCCCGGCAGCTGCCTCCGGTTCTCCAGCTCTGTTCCCCATTGCGCTCTGGGGCTGCCCGCTGTACGCATGTGCCGACAGGAGGTATCCGTGCAGCTGTGACTTCACTGCCCAGCAATTCACACGGGGCGAACAACTGCATCACACCGGCAGCCCGCCGGCGCTGTACTGCTGGGTAACGCGATGCACAGCGCGATCGGTGTACCTAGCACTATACGCATAACATTCACAAAGGCCTTTACTGCAGCCGATTACTTAGTCATAGCAGACAATTGTCGCTTGAGTCGGCTCCAGAGGAGCTGAATACGATTTTTGGGCTTATTTATCACCATTTCTTATTTCACTTTATACAGGGTTATTATTACTTATCATTTTTATGTATATATTGCCTTTATATATATGTATTCATATAAACGGAGGCTGTATTCATGTTGTCGGGGAGGAGAGGGGAGAGGAGATAAAGAAGAGAGAGAAGATTTCACTAGAACATAAATGAGGCGACTAATTGTGTGACATGAGCCAAGTTGAGGCTGCAGGCCCTTGGCTCTTTCGGCTACGAGGGACCAAAGCGAGACTTACCTTCAAAAACGCAAACCTTTTGTTAGTCGGGTTGAGGATCAAACGGAGAGACGAGCGCGGGTAGGAAATTTATAGTTCTCAGGCTCTTTTTCCCAACTGATGCCGAGTGAAAAAAGCCAAGTCCTGCCGGGCGTAGTCTGATGATGGTGCTTCCCACGTACCTGCTCGTTATTGCTGCTCGTGTGACCCATCTTTTAGTGCATCAGCTCGATACACACATCCGCATGCTACAAACATGTTAGAGCGTGGCATGTGTCATTTTATTAGCCGCTGGCCTTAAAGTACCATGGCCTGTTATCTGGCTCTCCCCACCCTTTCCATCACTCTTTCTCTGTGCCTCACCCCTTTTTTTGTATCCCTACCTTTCTCTCTTTATCTCTCCCTTTCCTCTCTACCCCTCTTCTCTTTTTGTCTCTCCCCCTTTCTTTCATCTTCCTATCTCTATTTCTCTTATCTCTACTTTTCTCCTTTATTTTTTATCTCTTCCCTTCACCTTCCTACTACCTTTTTTCTTTATCTCTCCATTATTTTTATAGGTAAATACTATATATATATACTATAATATATATATATATAATTATATATACTATAATATATATTATTATAGGTAGAATACTACCTATTCTAGCTATGTCTCCCCTTTCTCCCAATCGCTTACATTGGTTCTGTGGTGGGAACCTGGTGTCTGTTCTTCATAGATCTCCCCTGTTCTTACAGACCTACCGTTTCACTGCTCTCTTGTGATGCTGCCAGCAAACGATGATGCTCTCCAGATCTGATGCCACATCACCTCTCTCTTTCTTCACTTGTAGCCTTTCTCTTACATCCCAAGCTGTGTGCTAGCCACCTTCTGAAACCATTCACTAACCCACCCCTCTGTTCATTTTATTCCTATATCCTCTTCTGCATCCTTAAACCACTAAGCCATAATTACTGTTACAAAAGAGCTACTACTCCCTCTTTTTGCCCCTCCTATCGTTTTTTTTAAACTCATGTTACTCCCTTAGATTGTAAGCTCTTGAGTGGAGCCCTCAAAGGCCACCATTCCTGCCAGGAACATTGTGTTAAAAAGTACCCTAAGACTAGATGGCAAGCTTACTGTCAGGATTCTTAACTCCTGATGTATCTGTATGTATTACCATATATATATATATGTTGGTGCTTAATAAATAAAAGATGATAATAATATCCTGGGACTCAGCCTCAGTTACCGGCAGCATCAGAAGGGAAGGTGGAGCAGTTTTATTTTGTTCCAGCATGATAGTATAAAGTCCTGTGCAGATATCTGCTGTTCTATTGTTTGAGGGAAAATATATGCTCTCCCCATTCAGCCCTTTTCTCACCGAGCGCAGCATGTTAAGAGTTGCACCATGAAGTTATTGCCACTTTATGATGACTGCACAGCTCAAGACGGGTGCTCACGGATATTTCCTTCTCTTTGCTCCACCTTTAACACTTTGCACGGTAATACTTGTGTATACACAATTCCATATGTGTCTTTGTTCATTACTGGGGGTACAGTCTACTAGTTGTCCATTAGTGTTCCAGAAAAAGCAAAGTGAAACGCTGGACATTAGTGCTGGTGTTAAAGTCACACAGTTCAAAGTTAGATAGATGAAGGGTTAACTCTGCAAGTTATCAACAAAGTACTGTGTCAGCAAGTACATACAGGTATCTCTGACACATCATGCATACATTAAAGCATCTCAAACACTCGGCTGTGACCGTCATTTTATCTTCAGCTTAGCCACGCTACTCCACCATTTTTGTAATTCTCAATATACACGAGCTTACATCATATTCAAAGGGTATCGTAGACCACCAAACTAAAGCCTTGTATTGATCAGTACTCCCATGATAGAATAATTAAAATCATTTTTCACACCTGCGAATTGTGGGTGCCTTCTTCTGCATATCTCCTATATACTGTGCCCGATAAACTAATAAAGTACTATTAATCCCCAGAACAATGAGATTTATCCCCCCCCTCAAGCAACAAGCTGATTCTAACTGAGATTAGCTCCAGTACATTCTTTTTGTCTTCTTTTGTCCTCTGGCTTTCTCTTCTAACAACATGGAATGTAAAAATGTATAGCTTGCAATTCATCTCATTGACGAAAAGCACGTTCTTTTGGGATATAATTATGGAGAAAAATAAGCATTTTTCTGCACCTCTCTTTCCCTGACTATCTGCATTAGGCTAGG